>JAQIXW010001336.1:0-19984 GCA_034700685.1 Willowsia buskii | reverse complement strand
AAATGTGAACATTAAACTACTATGAATTTCTTCATGAGAAGATAAGAAAATTAGCAAACTCATTTGCACCGGAAGTTACTAACATAATTTCATGGACAACAAAGAAAAACGTAGAAATTAAACTAATATTAAATCTACAATAATTTTTGGATACTATATTATAATTTCTCCTCGCTTGCATTTCTTCATGAATGCATTATCCAAATTCGTGGCAACAAATGCATAATTTTAATTTTAATAATTTGCTTTCAACATTATATTTTTATGAATTTGGGTGCATAGACTTGACTGATTTTTTTAGCTGTTTAGCTAGTTTTCTTTCTCTTTAAAAATAGACTTTGACATTCATGTAATTGTTTGTTTAAAACGTTTGCAATAAAGATTATTATTATATCAAATATGCAGGGAAGATTTAGAAAGACCAACTACTAATAGTGGCAGTGATAGATGCATAGTAAGCTTTTAAAGATTGGTAACATGTTGTAATTCCACAGCGGTTAAATAAAATGTGCAATATTTATTGGAACAGCGTTTGCCAGATGTGATGTAGATTTAGGACGATGCAATTTGTGAAGTATTCGGCCAAAACTAGTTTGTGACAATATTGGGTACCTGGGTTATCTATTGAATATACCGACATTAATGTAGTAGGGATATAATCGCTTGGTTGTTACCTGATAGAGTTTGATTTGATGATAAAACGTAGACGTTTACAACAATGTAAAAATTTCAGTTCTAGTGCAGAAAGTGCTCTGTGTGTATGAATATACTAAATAAAGCAATTTAAGGTGGTTTCAGAAATCAAAATTGTGGAGTTTCTTGTAAATACAGTGGAACGAATAAAACAATCTATTTGGAATGAAGAAGGATGTTGTCTCAAGCTAGCTGGTTAGTAGGAACAATCCTAATTCGTAAATCTTTTACATCCAAAATGTTTTCGCATCTTCCTAAAGTTCCAAGGACAGAAGATATTCCAGGGTCATGGGAAGAAGTTCCAGGAGATAAATTATAGCGTATTCAATATTGACCGTTGATCTCATGTTTCCGATAGAGGTGCCATCCGTGACACTGGGAAAATTTGTGCATATTGATATGGGCGATGGTATGGGGGACCAAAGGGAAAGACCCATGAATTACTTTGAATGGAGAACATGTGACCGATTCCCAAATTTGAATTAAATTTCTAGCTGAATATCACATCATGCCAAGACATATCTGTCTCGATAATGTCCTCATTCCTTTAAAACAAAATTTACTGTCTCTAAAATTTATCAGAATTTTAGGCACGAACGTTAAAAATTGAAAATGTTTGAATAGATCAGAAGTAATACATACAAACTCAAATAAATTTTAAATAAAGCAATATTTGATTTGTTCAATGTTAGGATCATATATTCATTATATGATATTGCTAATTTTTTTAGGAGTAACAATCATAATATTATTTTTTTAATGAATTTTCCAATTTGAGCTTTGCAGCATCTAGCGTATTGAAATGGAGAGTAAACTTAGGTCAAATACATTTTTAGACTTTTTCCATGCCAAATCTAGATTCCTTAAACTTTCTAGCTTCACTGTTTTGTATTGTTCCATGTTATATAATAAAATTCTTCTTTTTTTTACATTTAATCTAAAAAACAATAATGATAAAAATTTGCAGTAAGAAATACATTAAAAATAATGCTGATTTTTTAAATTCGAATTTCAAGAAAAAATTTTTGAACAACAAACGGTTTACACAATGTATATTACAGAAACGCAGATGCGTACGTTTTTTAAAACTAATGTAGGTACGGTGGTTTTTAATGCACGGCCTGTTAAATATTTTTAAGTATTTAAATATCGCGAATCTTCAATTAAATCTACGTACAGGGTATGATCATGAAATCTGAGTTTGCGTAGTTTGAAAACTATTTGACAAATATTTTATTGTTTCAATTCTTTCTGAGATTCAATTCAGTAGATATATTCGACCCACCAAATGTCATTTGAATGGATAGAACCCACCATAAGTTTTAATGAGAAAAAACTCCTGAATCGTGTTCGTGACTAGAGTAGGATAAATGAATTTTCTTTTCTTCTTGAAGAGTTAGGAATTCATTGTAGGTCTTTAGGTCTTTAGGTCTTTTCGTTTGATAAACATTTCACTTAATTATACAGAAAAGGTCTACCCTGTTTAAAAAGAATTCACCAAATTACACCAAATTCAAGCTTTCTTGACACGACATGTCTGTCTGTCAGTATAGTACTCTGAAAACATATTATATCTACTCTTTTGAAATCAGTAGCTAGCTATGTGCGTAATGGGATCTCATTTTATTATTATCTCTGAGCACAAACGAGGAGCTGGCTTTTCTACCTGAGCTCACCTATATCTATTCCATGTAGTCATGACAAGTTTTCGTCGTTTTGTTGACTCAAAAGTTTTGAAACAAAATTTTAAAGCATTACAAATAGTGAGGATTTTCAGTGGTTTTCGTAAAGCAATATGAAAAAATTGAAAAACTTGTGCCTACCCACGTGACAGATTATGTGGCAGTTGCGGTAATAACAATACGAAGAGTGGGAGGAGCTGTGGTCAAATGGATTTCGGCGAAGAGAGTGGAATAAGAATATTTTCAGTAATTAGCAATCATGAGTATTTGCAAAATTGTCGTTTTAAATGAAATGTGATTCTAGAGGCGACGATGGAACACAACCCCAAAGGATGTCACCATTGTGCACAAAATTGCGGCACCAAGCGCGGCTCCATTTGTTTTAAGCTGGAATCTCATTTGAGAATGACCAAAATTTCATATCAAGACAGATCACCACTATACTCTAACATTTGAACTGTCTTATTGGTCGTTCTTACGTAGAATAAATATTAGACTGATAATTTATGTAGATTGATATGAGCGATGGCATGGGACTATGGGACCAAAGGGAAATACTTCATGGATTACTTTGAATGGAGAACTTATAACCGATTCCCAACTTTGCTAATTTGAGTTTCTAGTCAAGTTTCATCCCTATTTTTTGCAGTTCGTCATCTTTACTCATCATCTTCTCATATATAAGACGGGAAAGGCAAAATTGATGGAATTTGCAACAATTTTTTCCAAACTGAACATAAAATAAGCTAGGGTACTGAAATTGACATTTAAATGAAATAAATAATAAGCTTAATTTAAAACTCATAGGAACATCCATTGCAAATATTTTCAATCATCCATTTAGACCAGATTAATTATTTTATTATCTCGAGTACAAACTAAAATTGCCACGGGTTTAGACATGTTTAGCTCTTATTAGCTCATACTTCATAGTAACTGTTAGATTCGATTAATGCATAAATCTATTATATTCTCAAATACCCGTAAGAACGAGGAAAATGTGACGCTGAATATTTTGATGTCAAGTGCATGGAAACTCTTGGCTCTGCAAAAAGTTATACGGATAAATTTACTGAGGTTCATCTTTTCGGAAATTTTTATTGTAAAACTTGCCATTCTTTGGAGTGAGAGCATCTAATTCAAAGGATTTTACGAAAAAAAATGTAACACTTATTAAAAAAGTCAATTCGCAATTCTTGAAGAAGAAGAAGCTATGAGTAAATACCTGATACGAGAAATGTGTGCCAAGCCCATAGACAACTGCAAATGTTGTTATAAACTCCGACTCATAAAATAGGCTGCTTGGACTAGCGCTTCGAATTAGTTTACGATGTTTGTTAAATATTATATTAGATAATTAAATAAGAATCAGAAGAGAAAATAACATACGCTTTGTTATGCAGACAACACAACTGGCATACTGCTAAATATTGTTATAACCGTACAATTTGGCCTTTTTCTTCATCTTTAGCATTTGAACAGTATACGTTGGCTACGAAATTTCAAAATTAAAATCCCACCATTTTGTACTCTTATCAAATTTAGTCAAGCTGCCATAAACGGGACAAATATCTAATAGTTTCTTAAATATTCGTACAAGACAAAAGAAACTTTATTTGTCCAGCAACGTCAGTAATTAAAACATAGTTTTTAGTTTTTTCGCAAGTTCAATGTGCAAAATTAGAAGATTTGTATCTTTTAATATTACTTTTCTAATCTGTTTATACTTATATATTTTAGTAGTTTTATACGATTAAAGTTGAGACAAAACCTCGTTGACATGTCAGTAATTTCCTTGCACGCTGTCTTCACAATTTGTTGATAAGCATATGGAACGTTAGCTCATATCAATGCAGATACCTTTCGCAAGATATGATCGCCATACTGCCAGTCACCGAATTTTAGAGATACGCGGACGTCGCTCAAATAATTTTTAGCTATATTGCAGGTGAATTCCCATAAGATTTGCTATCGTGACTAGAATATAGTTGAGACGTTGAAAAGGGCATGATGAGTAATTTCATTTTATGATTCTGCCGTTCTAACATCAGAAGTCCTGAAATTTCAAACGTTTGAAATGTTCGAACAAATAAAAAATATTTACTGAAGCAATCGAGCAGCAACAGCAGTATTATGAAACAATAAGAAAAAGTTATGTTCTAAAACAGATATGTTTGCATATTCAGAAGGTATAAATCTAATTGTAAGATTCATTCTCAAATTGAATTCATTCATTATATTTTAAAATTTAAATTGTGTTAAATGGAACGGGGATATATTTCGCAAAATACACTTCATCATGGTGGCTGCAGTTTCTGCAATTTGCTCATACACTTTAGTTTTAGTCACACTTTTTAATGTTAAGTTTAGATTTAATCGATGAGCTTGAAGATAAAAGAGGAATAAAGAATTTATTTTGGAAATGGCTTAAAGAGCCAGTGAGCCTTCACTCCTTCACCTATTTCACTTCTGATTTTCAGTAAATAAGCGTTTAAGATTTTATTTGTAAAAAAGGTATCGCGGAGAAATATTCCCCGCAGGTGGAGTGGGCGGTGAAATCAGACGAGGAATGCATACAATTTAAATGTAACCTCAAGTGGAGGGGCTCCAGAAACGGATCGGGTGTCGCCGTTTCTGCAAATTTGTGTGTGGTTTCTGTTGGAAGGGAAACGGATGGATCTCTCATTGCTCCAATTGCTGGGATTTGTAAATACGATCAAACCGACTTAGGGGACGCCATCAATCAGAGGAATTATTCCGATAAGCCATAACCAAGACAATGCAGGGCTGATGGAAAGAACTGTAACGGATTTGGTTATCGCTCTGGACGCCATCATTCCAGATGACGAAAGGAAGGAATCCTAGACATCCTAAGAGTTTTACTGATTGTGTTCTTGAGAGAAATCAGAGATCAAGACCATTCAGAATTGGAGTGATACGATGCCCATTTTTTGATACGAGCGCAATTAATTCGACAAATTTTGAGGGCCAGTTGGATCGGGTTAATGAACTTATAGACACTGGATTACGAATTTCTGAGAAATCTTTCTAGAGATAAAGGTGTCAGTTAACCCCAAATTTTTTGTCTACTGCATATCGGTGTCGATAAAAAATAATATTTATTTTTGCAGCTTTCATAATTTTGAGTCCCGATTTTAAACGCGACTTTAATGAATATCTGGGAACTGAGGTTATCAGCCAATATCCCATACTCTCAGGCAAAGATAAGCCATTCAGCAGAAGAATAGCGAGTTTGAGAGATGTGATTCGATTCAACGAAGAAAATCCCTCACCGGAAGATTATGATCAAAGCACGCTTAACGTATGGGAAGCCACAGATGGGCTTCAGAACGAGACCTACATCAAGGCTCGAGATGAAAATAGGGCGGCTGCTAAAGGAGCTCTGGATTCGGACCTTCTAAAGTACCTAAAGTACGACTTGGACGCGGTCATGGCTCACAGCGAAAGCCGATCCGAAGGGATTCTGGATGATAAGCTGAATGATTCATCAGTGGTCGGCTATAGCTTGACGGCAATCTCGTCAATCCATATTTCCTTGTCACTAGATACACTGTTATCTTAGTAAACGTTTCAGAATCTTATGCAATTCATTGTTCAGAGATGGTGCATTACGTTTGTAGGTGGTAAGCTAAATTATATTTACATATTATATTGTGTGACGTTTTTCTTAGAGAGAGTAAAGAAGAGAGAAGCGATAAGGGATGTAATTTTTGTGCATCTTTGGCTCATTGTTTTATCCTTATTTTGCGTACGAATATCCCGAGAGCCGAAAAAGATTCATTGTTTAGCATATAATGAATTTTAGAAGATGATCCATGAATCCGACTCAAATTTGAATTTGAAGTCAGTTACATGTAATCAACAATGAGTCTGACAATGCTTTCTTTTCCGTGATAAAGAGATCTGGAGCACAGATTCGTAGTATAAGTTGACTTGTTAGATCAGAAATACATGTCGTGAGTCGTGACTGGCATATCACTCATTTCACTTCTATATTCTACAGTTCTTTTGACAAGAAGACAAAATTGGCAGCAATGCTTCCCATTCATAATTTTAAACGATTGGTTGTAACTCTCAAGCCCTGCCACTGCACAGTAAGTAGTGAGTTTTTATGAAGAGATATCCAGTAGGTTAAGGGTTAAGATTAGCCAAAGTTTTGAATGTTACTTTGTTTTGGGAGCATATAATGCGCTATGCACTGTACACTTGAACTCAGCAAGAAAACATTACAAAGTTTTTCATTTTACTTAATGCGATCGATAGCTTTAAGTTATAAGATCCTATTCAAACACAGCTAAACGTAGTTTGTATGAAAAGTGAAGTAACGGATTTTAAAATGTGTCAGGTATCATTTTATACTCGGAACCTTCTGTTGTACTTGTAATTTTTGAAACACGAAATTACATGCAAGTAGATTATAGGAATGGCAAGAGCAAACGTTAAATTTGAAATCCTTGGAGCAGCTGCTGTTGCGCTTGGTATAGGACTAGATTGTCATAAGAGATGCAGCAATACCTTTGTTCACGGAATAATTAATAATTATCCTAATACTCATACCTAAAGTGTTAAAAGTTCATTTAAATGTTAATATCAGCAAAAACTTAGGCACATGAATGCGGTCCAAGCTTATAAGTCAAAACTAAACGACTTGTAAAAATTCAAATTTGAGTCGGATTCATGGATCATCTTCTAAAATTCATTATATGCTAAACAATGAATCATTTTCGGCTCTCGGGATATTCGTACGCAAAATAAGGATAAAACAATGAATCATAGAGCACGATAAAAAATATCTCAAGCGATAATTACACTAATTTCTTCATATTTGGTTTAGATTATTTCTCCACAAAGTCGAAGAAAACTTATATAACTTATATAAACTTTTACAGCAGCACCTACATATAACAATGACTCATGTAAATTGGTTCTTTGAATACTACTTCAAAATATTGTTTTAATTTTTTTGACAGCAAAAGAATCATGTTGTTATTCATATGTCGTGCCCAAGTCAAGTCAGTTCACCTCTCCAGAAGAAACTTGGGATATGGACGCAAGGTCAGCATCCCGACAGTGTGCTAGTTATCAACTCTTTTTAGACTCATTTTACACTCATCAACTCATTTGAACGACACAAAATGGATATTTCTTATTTAGTCTAGTATTGCGGTGAATAAGATTCTTGGATCTTTTTTCTGACATTGGGTTATGTTAAAATATATACGGTCTGCTGATGAAGTGGCAAATTCAAACCATTTGTTGCTTTGACGCTGGCTTCGAAAACTTGTAAATTTTTCAGTTTTTCTCTATTCAATGCGTTAAGATTCCCACCGGTGAAATTGTAGCAGTAGCGATGCCAAATGTGTTCATTTTCCAGCTTCTCAGATAACGCCATATTTAAGTGTTTTAGCCAGTTACATAAGTCGAGATGAAATATGAAATAACGTGTATTCTTAGGTCGATCCTTATGAAACCTCATGCAATGGCTGACGTGAAGTTTAATCGATTAGGTAAGTTCGCTATTTACTTTGCTTTGAACGCAAATAAAAAATGTCACCATGACTTGTGCAACAAGCGCTTCAAATTAATTGATCAAAGTTTGTAGAATAATATATTAGGTAATAAAAAACAAGAGAATGCATCATCATACGCTTTGCTATACAGTCTAGATATATGGCATACTGCTTGACGTTTGTGCTTTTGTAATAATTAAAACCCAAAAATATTTAGCACTTACATCTACAGACTTTTATATATGCACGTTAAATCCACAATTAAATGATCTATGTTGCGGATTTCTTGTTATTTTTAAGTTTATCTTTGTTCAAAAACAATGAAGAAAAAACGATTATGAAGCGAAAAGTTCTTAGTTCTTAAGACCACTCAATGCAGATAATATTTTATATGAAAATGACAACAATTTTGGTATTTTATCTTATAACTTTCAATAAATCAATTTACGAGCATTATGACGCTGTCGGGGATTCGACTGAGAAGTGATGCGGTGAAAGCGTTGAGAAAGTCAAGGGTTGTGGTTTTCAGGAAAGGTAATCCTACTTTTTCAGAATTTCCATTGTAGACTCAAAACTTTCACTTTTGATTATCCGGAGAGAATTACATATTTTATTTGTGAAGCAGCTTTCGCGAGACAAGTGTTCCCCACCGATGGACTTGTAAGGGAAATCAGGCAGGAAATGCGTATAATTTTAATATGGTCATAAGCAGGATGGACGATCACAATGAAAATTTACATGTGATTTAAGATGGATCGAAATTGATAGATATTTTATTGCTCCAGCGGATTATGGGAATTTGTGCCACCAAATCAACATCGAGGAAGCCATATCAAGAAAAGTTTTTGCTTATATTTTTAAAACTTGCTATCTGGTTAAGAAATACTAGCTTCAGTTTCAATTCATTCATCATTTATTTTAATAAAATGGTAATATTTAAACCATAGGTATGATGGGACTCCAAACGCAAAATGACTATATTTAATCCAAAGTATATGTGAGGATCAGCTCGTCAAAAAATTAATAGAAAAAATAAATACTCCTAAATTATGAGCTATTAAGTATCTAAAAATCTCAGTTCAGATAAATTATCGTTTTAAGCGTAACAAGCTGGTATTCTCATAAAACCTTTCAATTTAATTATTAACCCGAAAAGTTCTTTTATACGTGGTGATAATCATCATGAACTACTTCAGTAACATATCGGTAATTATAAACAAATTATTATTTAGCATTTCTTCTTTAAATAACCCAATAAGCCAGTCCATAGTGTTCTGCAGCTAACCATAATAATACTAAATTGCTGTTAACTTGATTACTCCAATCGAAAACAAAAATACATACATTTACATTAAAAATTTGCTTTAACCCTGATTATAATGTAAAAGTCTATACCAAATTCAAAATCACCACTATTATGCCATGCTTCATCGATTCTCTCAAAACTACCAGCTTTTCTTTGTACAAAGCCATTGCATCTACTAGACTGACAATGCAATTTTTCATAGAACTGAATTAATTCGTGTTGTCGTTAAAACTAAACATTGGTTGCTATACTGTAAAAAAGAAAATGCACCGTATCTAAAAGTGTAAATACGAGGAGTTTTAATTCTTGACTTCTTAATTAGGTAAAAATGTCATGTTCGTTGAATTCCTTGTTCATTCCAAATCCAAAATTATTCCAAATTAGCCATGCCATATCCGGAATGACATATTATTAAGGTTTTTCAAACCCTCGAAATACATCCCTCGAAAAGTCTGGATGTCACGAATTTTAATAAAATTAGAGAAAATTGCTGGTTCGTAACAAATATGAACTAATTTTTTGTCACCTGTCAATATTTGCAATTCGCGAATCTGAACTGATGAGATTAGAATTTAAAAAAATTAAAGAATGTGTCGATGATTCATTGTTAGCATACAATTTTCTCAAACGAGTTGAGCTCAGATGAAAGCAATTTGTTCCTAAATGTTTTGTGTCTCCCTCCGAGACACACTCCAAACCCCTTCGTAGAATTTATGCATGATTTAAAGATGAAATAATTGTACGATAAAGAAAATTAGCAAACAGCTATGAAGAAAGTGTGGCTAGGTAATTATTTAACTGTATAATTTTGTTAATTGTGTGCAACATTTTATTTTTATGACTTCGAGTGCATGGACTTGACCAAAGACAATATAACAATGAGAACGGTAAACGAGACTCCAAAGTGAGGATTTGTTTGGAGCGTACCCGGGTAACTTGGTGATTTTTTTCAGTAAAAATCTACACATCCCCTTCAAAAATATGACATCAGATGAATACAAAACGAAGGTCACGGGCATGATCTACTCATATCATAATGGCACCACCGATTTTAAATGTCTTTTGACATAATTGGCATCAGTAAAAACAGTTTTTAAACGCATTTTAACGAAGAAAGCACAAGTTAAGCTCTAACATAAATCCAACATGGTGAGGACCTGCGGAGTAATAGATTGCTTAAAAACCTCTGAAGACGAAGTGGCTTTGTTTAAGTAAGCAATTCTCTACTTGCAATTCCATCAAACAATATCAAAGTTTACTGATGATGCCATACAAGCTTACTGTAAACTGAATTGTAAAATTTAATCATATAAATAGATTTCCTTCTGATGAGAAATCGGCATTCTATTGGAAAACATTCTTGGAGAAAGCAAATAGGCTTTATGACGGCTACTGGAAAATGACAAAAACAATGCACCTCTGTTCTCAACATTTTCCCCCTGATTTAATTGAAACGCTTCCATCAAACCGACGAAAGCTTCGCAGTGGTGCATTCCCCTCCACTCTTAATGGCGAAATTATAGTTTGCAAAAATGTACAAACAATTCTATTATATTTCACCGTTTATCCCCTAAGACTAGCCAAAATTAATAGATAAGGATTTATTTAATTAGGAACTCGATGCCATGTATGAAGCATCGCTAATCAATATTAGGAATGAAGAACTTCTCTTGTCTACCGGGGATAGTGATATTGGCAAACAAGATGACGATGGTTTTAAAGAGTTGGAACGCATGATAATCGGCAAGGACAAAGAAATTGAACGCCTGCGTACATGCATTTCTGATTTGGAGAAGTACAAAAACAAATTAGAGGACGACCTAGGAAAGAAAAAGTCGCTAATTTCGACTTATCAAAAGAAGCTAAAAGTGTACGAGCAGAAAGAAAGTCGAAGGGTTGCTTCTCAAAAAAGAAAATCTCCGCTCCAAATAAACGAGGCTAGAGTGCCAAAGCAAACTAGATGGAACAGGCTTGATGATGATGCGCTAGCTATACTTGATGAATTGAAGAGCAGAGGTGAAAGTGCTCCCAACCAATCGTTTTCTGAAAAAGTCCGGGATTTTTCATTCGGAATCCATTATCATTCCACGCGAGCATATGAAAAGATGCGGCAGACAATATCCACTTTACCATGCCCTAGCTCATTCATAAAATGGACAAGCCATGTCAAGATAGCTCCGGGTTTCATCAACCACAGCTTCGAATTCATAAAAGCTCGTATTTCAACATCCCCGTATCAATTGTACTATGCCTTGAGTGTGGATGAAGTTCATATTCGAAAACAAATATTACCATATCGCGGGGAGTTCATTGGACATGTGAATTATGGTGACATTGCAGATTCTGTTGTTAGCAATAAGGAAGCCTCTGCAGCTTTATTTGTTATGGCTAACGAAATCAATGGGTTTCACAAGATGCCTTTAGGATACATCCTAACCAACGGTTTATCAAGCAGTACGTTATCACAAGTGATAAAAAATTCCATCGTACGCTTGACCAAACAAGGAGGAAGAGTGCTCACAGTTACTTTTGATGGACTACCATCGAACTTTACTGCAGTTGAACATCTTGGGGCAAGATTAAATGTACTCAAGGAAGACTTTAAGCCGTTTTTTAAAGTAAACCTAAATGAGCCAACTTCTGCATCAACTGGAGATTGTTTTGTCATCTTTGACCCGTCTCACATGCTCAAACTCTTCAGAAACTTATTCAAAGAATATGGAATACTCGTGAACGAGAAAGAAGAAGTAAATCAATTCATCCCCATTTATTTCATGCATTCTTTTTTATGATGCTTTTACAATTAGTTGCTTGATTTAAAGGTGATTAAGTGGGATTACATTGTGCAACTGAGTAAACTGCAGGAAGCCGAAGGTCTGCGAGCAGCGAATAAGATTACTATTCGACATGTGAATTATCAGAATCAGAAAATGAAAACAAAACTTGCAGCACAGACTCTGAGTGGTTCAGCAGCAATAGCTTTACGCTTTGTCAGAGAAATCAAGATTCCAGGGTTTGAAGCGACACAAGCAACTGAAGAATTGCTTAACGTTATGAACAAGTAATGAATGTAATTGAAATAATAGTGCATAGCTTCTCTTCTATTTTTCACAATTAATCAATGCAAAACATTGCATTTTAGACTCTTTGACATAATGAACTCAGTTCGCAGAGGATCAAATTCACGTAGGCCACTTACCTGGAGTATGTATAGTGAAGTGCATAAATTCTTTTGTGAGACCAAAGCATACTTGCTTTCGTTGAAGAGGCGCAATTACCAAAATGGCGTACCGGTGGACACTCCATTGATTCAAACTCCGCGCAAAACTGCAATTCGAGGACTAGTAATAACAATGGAGAGCTTAGAACTGATTATGCTGAACGTCTTGTCGGACCCTAACTGCCATTTAAAGTACTAAAAACACATTTTTAGTCACATATCAAACCTTCGAAAGTTTTAAACGTTATTGTTCACGGCCAAAATTCTGAAACTTAGATATTTGCCAACTTTCAAAATATCCCAAGACCCACTGGAAAATTTCTTCTGCATACTGAGATCTCGGTTTGGTTTTAACAATAATCCTAATGTATTACAACTACAACAAGGAGTTAAAGGGATAATATGTATGAAAACAAAATCTCACTTAAATGGCAATTGTGTGGAGCAAGAGGAAACTTCTACCAAAATTTCCCCATTGGGAAATTTCAATACAATTATTGAAGATGATGCACTCCTTCACGAAGACATGGATGAAGTGAACGAGGAAGTGACGCTCTGTTTAAAAAATCTCTCCCTGTTTGTGAGCAACATTGTCATGTACATGTCAGGTTTTGTTGCTACAAAACTTATAAAGACGATAGATTGCCCAGATTGCATTTTGAAATTATATCCAACCGAAGATGACATACCGTTGATTAGCTCTGACAGTACTCTTACCCAGTTTAGAGACCGCGGGGGATTATTTATATCATCATTCGGGCTACTTTCCGTGTGCAAAATAGTAGAGCAAACAGTGCGGGCAAAGGAAGGGTTGGGACTACAACGTATCAAGGAGAATGCAGTAGTTAATCATGTCGTACATGAATGCATAGAACGAGGAATAGCAGCTAGATTGAATTGTGGTTACATTGGAGGGAATGAAAGTCACTGTGTACGTCTCATCAAATCAATAACTCGCATTTACTGCAAAACTAAATTTAAAGACTTGGGAGATAGAGCTACCTTGAAGATTTGTCCAACTACGAACCGAAGTGTTAATACAAAAAACACACTCTTTGCTGGAAACTAGCATTTACTAACTAGTTACACAGGTTTTTTATATATAAGTTATCATTGTTGTAAATATCTGTTCGAATTTTTATAGAGTTTGCATAATATTTTGAAACATTATTGTACTATAAGTGTTACTTGTGCTTTGAGTTGTGTTTATTTTGGATCATAAAATAAATAAATATGCGTTTGAAAAAGATAGCAGAACAATGATGACATGTCCAAAAGTCTTCCATATGAATTGGTAGTCATACTGCTTTACGTTACTGATAGATACTGTGGTACGCTCAAACAATGATATCACGCTCAATCTACGTTCTTCATAATTTTTACTTAAAAGCATGTGGTGTACCCTTCTCAGTGTTATATTTTCTTTGGACTTGACTGATTTTTTTAGCTGTTTAGCTAATTTTCTTTCCCTTTAAAAATGGACTTTGACAGTTATGTAATTAACTTTTAACTTACATTTTTTTCTGAATTGTAAATGCAGATTCATATTCAATTTCTCTCTATTGTCTTGTTCGCTCCTGATGAGGACTTATGTGTTAAGTCGAAACGTAGAGCATTAAAAGTCTACTTCGTGTTCACTCGTTGTCTCCCAAACCATTTATTTACTAAAAAGTTATGTAATTGTTTGTCTAAAACGTTTGCAATAAAGATTTTTATCATAATAAGCTAACAGGGAAGACTTGGAAAGACCAATAACTAATAGTGGCAGTGATAGATGCATAGTAAGCTTGATGGGTAACATGTTGCAATTCCACAGCGCTTAAGTAAAATATGTGATATATACTCGAATACCATGTCGGCGAGGTGTTAAGTTGTTCTAAATACGTCGAAGCAATATATGAAGTATTCAGTCAAAATTAACTGGTGGCAATATTGGATACCGGGGCTATTCTGATTGAATTTACTGACATTAATGTAGCAGGGATTTAATCGCTTGGTTGTTTTTTGATAGAGTACCTTGATAAAGCGTAGATATTTGAAAGAATATAAAAATTTCAGTGCTAGTGCTGAAAGTCCTGTATGTGTATAAATATTCCAAATAAAGCAATTAGATTGATGTAAGGCAAAGTAAGGTGGTGGTCAAGTAATTTAAGGTGATTCCAGAATTCAAGATTGTCGAGTTCCTTGTAAATACAGTGAAACGAATAAAGCAGTCTATTTGGAATGAAAAAGGATGTTGTCTCAAGCTAGCTGGTTGCTAGGAACAATCCTAATTCGTAAATCTTTTACATCCACAATGTTTTCGCATCTTCCTAAAGTTCCGAGGACAGATGGTATTCCAGGGTCATGGGAAGATTTGCTAAGTTCTGTTAAATAAATTATAGGGGATTCCATTTTGACTTTTGATCTCATGTTTCCGATAGAGGTGCCAAATGTGACACTGGAGAAATTTGCGACGTCAATTATGGATAGCTCCTTTCCATGTTACCACTTTGTTCTAACATTTAAACCATCATATTGGTAGTTTTTACGGAAAATAAGTGTGAGACTGAAACTTTGTGTAGATTGATCTGGGCATAGGGGGAGCAAAGGGAAATACCTACGAATAACTTTGAGTGGAGAACACGTGATTGATTCCCAAATTTCAATAGAATTTTTCTCTGAATATCACATTGCCTTTTCATTTAAGGGGCCTTCTCATGTGGCGTTACTTCTCCAAGAAGAACCATGGTCCTGAAACAATAATCGAGATGCCTAAAATATTCATAAAATTGTTTATGGCACTTTATGGTTTCGGCTTGGCTTCAGGGATTAACTCGTAATTCTGAAGAGCAAATGACGAATGTAAATCATTACTGATGATCTTCATGCTCTTTCTAAACTGCTTGAAAGCAAAAAAGTTCATTTTGGGCAAAAGCCATACGAAGATAACTGCGAAATTCTTGGGGCGCTCGCTCAAGCATTGTGGTGTATGCTTGTATCACCATTTGAATTGTTTTTTAAATTCAGAAGCTGGTTAATATAAATTATTTAAAAATTTCAAATTAGTTAAGTGAAGCGCAATATCAATTATTGTGCTCTTTTATAGGAGTATTGTTTGCTTCCTTAATAAAAAGTTACTTTTTTTAAGGACGCAGACAATAGGCCTATAGAAGAGTACAGTAAAACTTTTGCAGAGGAACTTCACAATTTGAAACTGTATTGTATTTGAACGATAAACTTAACCCTGTTTTGGAAGCTTGTTTGTGGACACCTTGCTTACTAAAAAAATGAAATTATCTATCTGCGTAATAACGTTCGTTCCTTCGAAACAAGATTTACTGTCTCTAAAATTTATCAAAATTTCCGCCACGAAGGTGAAAAATGGAAAACGTTTGAATAAATCAGAAACAATGCATAGAAACTCAAATAAAATTTCCATTAAAGCGATATTAGATTTGTCCAATGTTAGGATCATATATTCATTGTATGGCATTACAAAATGTTTTAGGAGAGACAATCATAATTTTATTATAAATAATCTTCCAATTTCAGCAGCTTTGCAGTAGGTAGCGTATCGAAATTGATAGTGAACTAAATTTAAATATATTTTTAGCTTTCTCCCATGCCAAATCTAGATTCATCAGACATTCTAGCTTCATTGCTTTATATTGTTCGATGCTATATAATAAAATTAGTCTTCTTTTTTACATTTAATCTAGCATACAATATTGATAAAAAAATTGTTGTAAGAAATACATTAAAAATAATGCTGAATTTTTCGGTAGAATTTCTAGAAAAGAACTCATTATCAACAAACAGTTTACCCAATGTATATTATAGAAACACAGATATGCACGTTTTGATAAACTAATGTAGGTACGATGGCTTTTAATGCATGTCCTGTTAAATATCTTTAAATATCTAAATATCGCAAATCTTCAATTTGGTCAATGTACAGGGCATAATTATGAAACCTGATTATGAGTTTGCGTGATGTAAAAGCCATTCTACAAATATTCAATAAGTTTGATGGTACTTGTAACTAAGATTCATCTATTTTGTCCTTGTTGTATGTTCAAAATCAAAATCAATATGTTCAAAATCCGAAATAAGTTTACATGAGAAATAACTTCTAATGTTTGTGTTCGTTACTTGAGTAGGATATATGAATTTTCTCTTCTTTTCCATTGAAGGTCTTTTCGTTTGATGATTATTTCACGTATTTACACACAAACAGTGTAACTGGTTTAAAAAGAATTCACCAAATCAAAGGTTTCTTGACACGATACGTCTGAATGTCAGTATACAGTAGTATATAGAGGCAGTCAATAATCATGCATACCTAAATGCGTTTTAATTTGTTTAAAATCACATATCACAAACGTAAAAAATATTTACTAATGGTAACAAACCTAACATATTATTAGAAACGATGCCGCATTATCATATGGACACTCTGAAAATATATATATTGTATCTACTCTTTTGAAATCAGTAGCTACATCCGTATTGTATTCTCATTTCACTATCTCTTTGCACAAAAGTAGTATAGCTTTTTCACCTGCGATCACCTGCATCCATTCCAGTAGACATGACAAGTTTTCGCCGTCTTGTTGACTCAAAAGTTTTGAAAGGAAATTTTAAAGCATTGCAAATAGTGAGGATTTTCAGTGGTTTTCGTTTCGTCAAGCAATATGGACAAATTTAAAGAACTTTTGCCTACCGACGTGGCAGACTATGTGGCAGACTATGTGGCAGTTGCGGTTATAACAATTGGAAGAGTGGGAGGAGCTGTGGTCAGATGGATTTCGGCGAAATGGAATAAGTATCTTTTCATTAATTAGCAATCATGAATTACAGCAATATTAGTAAAATTGTCGTTTTAAATGAAATGCAATTTTAGAGGCGACGATGGAGGGCCAAATGATGCGCTTCTTCATTGGTTTTAAGCTGGAATCCCATTTGAGAATGACTAATATTTCGTATCAAGTCAGATCACCACTAAGTTCTAACATTTGAACTGTCTTGTTGGTAGTTTTTACGTGAAATGAATATTAGACTGATAATTTAAAAGTAGATTGATATGAGCGATGACTTGGGACGAAAGGGAGCGCCTTCATGGATTACTTTGAATGGAGAACGCATGACCGATTCCCAACTTTGCATTAAGTTTCTAGCCAAGTTTCATCCCTATTTTTTGCAGTTCATCATCTTTACTCATTATCTTCTCATAATGAGACGCGAAACGCAAAATTGATGGAATTTGCAACAACTTTTTCCAAACTTAACATAAAAAAGTTGGCGTTTTGAAATTCTCATTGAAATGAAATAAAGTTAAAAATATTTTGTAGCTCCCATTCGCTCCTGCTAAATCCAGGTCCGTATGGATTTCTATTTTCATACTGTTTACTTTTATTTAATTAAAATAATCTGTTAATATTAAATCTTGTAAACACTAATTCCCAAATTTTGATGCAAGATTTTTCATAAAATTTAAGGTTTGAAACTGCGGTGGAATTTGAAAGTAAAATTTCCGATCAACAAACAGTTTTACCCAGCAAGAGTTTTAGATGCACCGACTTGTGTGTACCACTAAATGTAAAAGCATGCATTAGTTTCAATTTTGCATCAAGTATGGTTATATGTTAATATTAAGTATCTTAATATCGCAAATCTTCAAATAATCGATGTACAGAGCATGATCATCACATCTGTTATAACTTAATTTAAACGTCATTAAAAAATATTAGTCTTTGGGCTATTACTGGAGCATAGATTATTATCCGACTGAGGTAATCATGATTGAAAAAAATGGAATAATCAAAAAAATATATATGTAGGCTTTTTCGAAAATTGATAACCTTGACCTGTCAACCTACTTCAATACAATGATACGCAACTTCACTTATTTATATCTAAATATTGGAAATCTACAAATAAATGAATGCATTTACAAGACACGATCATCAAATCTGATATAACTTTATGTAAACGCCATTTAAAAAATATTTATATCTTTTGGTAAAAGGCTCCCTCCTAGGTCCGTCCGATCCATGTATTTAAAGAAAGTATTGGTAATCGGAAAAAAATCAAGGGATTAAGGCCCTAATTAATTAAGTATTAATGATAATATTTGTAAATATTTTTCCTAAACTTGAGCGCAGAATAAGTAAATGGTTCGAAATGCAAAGTAAAATAATGTCTAATATACTTTGTATCTCTCCCACACCCATCTGGATTCGTTGGTCTTTCTAGCATTGGCTTTTCATATTGGTTCGTTAAATAATTTTTTAAAAACCTGTTTGCATTTAAATCCTGCAAATCCAAAAAACCAAATTTTGATGAAGGAGTTTTCTTTAAACCTTCATGCTGAAAATTGTGATATCAATATCTCTTACAGAAGCACATGTTTGTATATAATTATAAATTTTAAAACTTGCATAGCAAGTCAATGTGCTTGGCATGATAATCAAATCCGATATTGATATTGCTTTATGTAAACGTCATGTTTTAAAATACGTAAATTGTTTGATAATTCTTTATAGTAAGGTAATGCTTGATTAAGCTATCTATGTTTAGAACAAAAATTGAAAAAAATTGAGCAATCAAATGAAAACATAGGATGTAATTTTTGATGCTCGTGTTTGTTGCATACACATCGGTGATTAAGTTTTCTACGGCTACAACGTGCTCTATACACACTATAATTTATTGAAGTTACTGGGAGATTCCATCTTCGCAAAACTTATATTTCATAAAAATGGAGAAAAAGATTTGTGTCGTGCTGATAAATCATTTAAACTCATTCGGTAATGTAGTGTCGGAAATGAAAACAATTATGTTTTATATTGATCACTTCTTCTGTAATTCTTTAAATTAGAATAATAAAATTCACTATTTGGTACAGTGATACATAAAAATATATTTTATGAATATTCATGAAACGCATTCATTTACCTCAACAAGTCATGGGAATAGTTATGTATAGAGAGTATGTAAATAATGACAAGCGAAATTTGCTACTTCTTCGCATGAAATGATTTAAGATTGTGGTCTCTAATGTACGAATTTTGTGCTGATTTGCATTCATTTGGTTTTAATTCAATAACACTTTCAAAAGTGAATAAAATAAGTGAGATAAACAGCTAACCTTGTATGCAATAAATAGCATTTTTGAAGTAGCTAGAGAAAAATTTCACGATAGGTAACAGTAGAATGATTTGGACGACATTAAAAACGAAAAGTTCTAGTCGGGTTGTCTCTACGTAATGAAAGGGTTCGAAACATGTTCACAAAACTGGTGCATTCATTCGTGACGAGGGGTAGAATTTTGGATTGCTTGGTTAGCCTTCTGACGGAAGTCCCTGAGGCTAAAGGTCATGCACTGAATCATCTTTTGTATCCTCACCTTACCGAGGGAACTACATATACTTTGCAAGCTATAATGCTAGCGTACGCGCAATGGTTTAATGGTAATTTGATGCTGAAATTTATAAAAGAAATTGACAAGTATTCTAATAAGTTTGCAATGTTAACATGCACTTAAGACGAAAGCAGATTCAAAACGATG
>JAQIXW010001335.1:0-19987 GCA_034700685.1 Willowsia buskii | reverse complement strand
TTCACTCTTTTCGCTCTCCTGCTTTAACGAAAGGGAATTTTTAAATTCTGATTTTTGCAAATAATGGTCAGTTGGTCTGACCATTTACCTTATTTGCCATAATTTGTTTCTGTGCTAAGCACAGAAACTTGGCCCCCTTCTAGTATGGATCATAATAAAATATATCGCGATCATGATGAAGAGATGTGAACTGCACACATTTCCTCTCTCACTGTATATTATTATTATGGACGCCTATATAGCTGCGTGGTGTGCTGTGGAAGCGTAGCAGGTTTTTCGTCTATGCTGTCTTTCGATAAAGCGTTCAAGTTGCACGGCAACGGCGGAAGCATGAGCAGGAAGCGGAGGGGAAGGGATTTAAAAGCATTGCAGAGGAGCGGACAGGACAGAACATGTTCACACAAGGGAAATCAAATGAGTATTAGCTTCTGCGGGGAAGCGACTCAGCGTTTCTGAAATTACTTGTGTTGCTCAAATGTCTGTCCGTCCACCCGTCCGCTACTCATGTAAATTATCCAGGGATTAGAGCAGAAGAATTTATTACTGCAGATCAATTAAATGAAACGAAAAATATGAAAAATAAAAGTGAAGCATTAATTTATGAGAAAATTCGCAATGTCTTTACCTATTGCTATTTTTTCATTTCAAGCGCTACTTTCACTCAGCATTTTGCTCCTATTAGAATTGCTATATAGGTAGTAACTTATTGAGGGAATTAGCTGCAAAGCAAATATATTACGGTGCTTGGATATCCCCACACACCATCACCACCACTACCACAACGTAAGAACGATGTTGAATGTCTGTCTCTTGTTTCAGTTTTCCTACTTGAACTTTACGACTTTACTTGAACAGTTGCCCATGCTATATTTGCCAAGTGCACACTCCCTCACATTTTATGTCGTATTCGTGCATTGTTGCGCGTTCTCTCATTTGTCATGCTGCTGCTGTGTCGCTGCTCATCTAACAACTTGAGCCTGCCGTGAACAAACATGAAAAGACAATGGGAAACGGAGTTCTACACTTTGTCTCTTTTTAATAGCAGGTACGTGCGTACCTTCCTCTGCTTAACAAACGGGGACATGTAGTAACAATGTAGCATACCACGGAGCAACACTCTCTTTCAACAATTGACAGAGACTTCTTCAAACAGACAGACCGGCAAGTGGTAAAGCGCTACCTTCGCGTAAGGAAATGATGGATTTAAAGAGATGAAACTGGTGGCATTGGCATACGCATATACAGCAGGTATGAATGCATCATGTTTTGAAGCTGGTTCGTCTTGACTTGCAAGGTGTAGAAAACGCATCATTGTTGAAAAACTGGGACAAGAAGAAGACAGCTAGTTGTAAAAATGTTGAAGAGAGAGGAAAACGGTTTCTTCTTTGTACCCCACCATCCTTGTCATACTATCGCATTGTTGCCGGTGGTCTTGCAAAAATCGCGAAAAGTACAGAAAATTGGGATGTTTTTACTTTGGGCTTCGGAATGAGTTCGGAAAGAGCAATTAAGTTTTTATTTGTGGCATTCACTCAAGTTTATGTTTTTCTGCTGCTGTGTGCGTGGATAAGAAAGCATTGTCGTCTCCTCCTTTTGCTCTGCATCCCATCCAAACTGTAAGATTTTCATGCAATTTCAGAATGAGTCATCATCCCAACGCAGGATTCTATTTATGGGAGCTACTTCATTATGCGCATTCGTTACTAGGTAGCGTTCATACTAGAAAGATTATTCGGTCTGTTTGTCTGTGTGTCTTTTCGCTAAATTATTAAAATTCACACGAAATATTTATGTATGATTTCTCTTTCTAAAGCAGTAAACAATTGGTTGCTTCAAAAAATTAAAGTTTTGTATTTACTCTTGTAAATTTCTTAAGCTTCACTTGTAGAATATTCCCTGGCCTACGCAACTTTCATGCTTCCGTTCTCTTTCGCACTTCCCCCATTCCCAACTCTGTTTTTTTAGCGGAAATAAAAAGTGACAGAATTTAATGAAATGCGTGCATCCAAGAAATGACAGAAGGGAGAAGGCATGCTAACTGCCTAGTTGAGTGGAGATTTTCATGATGATAGGGAAATCCATGGCGAGGAGGAGAAGCTGTGGAAAAAAACGAGGGTGCCACTGTGTCTCCTCGTCGCTCTGCTTGGTTGACAGTGTCGTCATTCTCCGTTTCCTTCTGCATTCTTATCCGGTCCCGCATCTCTCTGTGCTGGACTGAGAGAGAGAGAGAGAGAGAGAGAGAGAGAGATAGGCAGTGAAATCTGCATAAATATTGCTGAGCTGAGGTTTAGAACTGTTCGTATTGGAATTGCATGGAGGGAAGTGCGACCAAGAAGCGGATCGATGGGAAAGAAGTAGCACGCAAGAATGGAAGCCGGCTCTGGAAAAGGGTGCGTGAATCATGCATCTCTCTCTACCTATCCATTATAAAGCCTATCTATCCACTTGCTGGAAATATTATTGCTCTTCATGTCTCCGCGTCCCCGCTTTCCCCCTTCCTCGAAATTACCACGCGGACGATTCTCCTTCGCTCAAGGCACCACTCACCCTAACTCCACATGAAAACGTCGTAGTGGCCGATGCCAAATGTCCCACAAATTGGAGAAGCGGAGCCGCATACTTTCTCTCCGCATTTTTTCCCTTTCTCTCTCTTTCTCCATATTTGTCTCCCTCTCTCCAGTAGAATTGCTGCATAAAAAAGTGAGAGAGAGAGCCGCATATAGAGACACGCACAAGAAGACGCAGAGGAAAATCCTTTGGAATCCCACCATCACCAGCTATATTAATACCTACTCAGCATATTATTTCCATCTCCCTACTTTCCATTTATTCTGATAGCTGGGAAGAGAAAGAGGGAGAGAGTGGAGGAGTGAAGATG
Organism: Willowsia buskii; assembly: GCA_034700685.1. NCBI lineage: Eukaryota > Metazoa > Arthropoda > Collembola > Entomobryomorpha > Entomobryidae > Willowsia > Willowsia buskii. Next base: position 17,109 of record JAQIXW010001335.1, on the reverse strand, counting down.
CATCCGTGTCATTCAATCTTCACCAGAAAATAAATAGCTTGATAAGTAGATAGCCGTTAATTTGGTCAGTCGGTGGTTGTCGAGGCTCAGCAGTGCTGCTCTCTTTTCTATTCCGTTCTTGGAGATTGTGCGTGTTCAGTGGTGACAGAGATGCTACAAATTAGTTATTAAGACAGTTAAGAAGAGTTTAAATATTTTAATTCAAGTAGTGTTCGTGCGAATTGAGCTGTCCCTTTTATTCTTTCATTCTCCTTCCCTCTTGCTCAAGTATGCTCCATACTTTTAAGCCATCAATATAATTAGCATAATAACTGCCTAGTTACCAGAATTTATATCGTCAAGTATAATTTGCAGTCCTCTTTCTCTCAAACTTTCTCTTGTGTTGATTGAGTTCTCTCTTTATCTCTTTATTCTCATCTGTTCACTTACCTTTCACTCTCTCGTGGAAGTGCTCGCCTTTCGCGTGCTATCATGTTTTGTGCGCTGCTCGTCGGCGCCTTCGCTCTCTCTTTAATTATCAAATTCATTAGCTCGCTGTTCTGAGCTCGTATTAGCTATACAATTAGTTTTACCACTTATCTTATTGTCTTTGGCTGTAGTTTTTAGTGTCAGCTCGTCTCTCTTGTTTGTGGAGATTGGTGTTGCTTTTCTTCTCATCCCAATCGCATGCCTTTCTCTCTCTCTCTCAATCATGACTCATGTCATTGTTTTATCCGCATTTAGAAGTGAGATGAGTGTTCGAGATTGCTCTGGACGAGGATAAGTGTTCCAAGTGGGAGGAGTGAGATTTGGAGGAGACGTCTGAACAATGAAATTCAAATGACAAGTGGAAATTATTATTATTTTTGGATGTTTTCGCTTCCGAGTGCGTAGTGCTTCCACAACAGCAAATTAGACACTTTTATATCAACTTGCTCTCGCTCTGCACCTGTTCCCATATCAAAAACGTGGTCGAGGAGGAGAAGATTGGAGATTCATTTTTATCGCCAGAAGGACACTTGCACCGCCGAGTTTCATTTGGACTATGTCCTTTAAATGTCCAGCAGCAGGCGCAAGTCCCATAGAATGAACGCAAAGATGAACGAACATGAAGTTGACGATGTTGCCTTTTTGACAGGTGAAGTGACCAATACACTCGCTTTTACTCCAAATGATTTAATGATGAATTGATTGAAATACTATTTTTCATTTTAAAATTGCGCAGGTGAGGCGAGCAATGTGAACAAGCGTGTTCTCTACGAGCAGGACAGGATTGCGGTCTGTTCACAAAAGCGCGCAGTGGGAATCGCGCTCCTCGTCTTTGTCGGACTTTTCTTTGTCGCGGTGATTATCGCTTTCGCCACTCCACTCAGTGGTCAGTGCAATGGCTCCTTATGTATGTACTCCAACAACAGACAGAGAAAAAAAAACTTTCTTCTTCTTCTTCTCAAAACTTTCTTTTTTAACTTTCTTTTCTTACTTTCACCACTTCAGTTCCTTTTACTTTCACTTTTTTGGAATAGAAGTAGAATTTGTTGCTTTCCCTTTTTTTCATTACCTTTCTCTCAGTTAACTTCTCCACACACTACACTCTCAAATATCTACTCTCACTCGCCATCTCTCTCTCTATTTCTCTGCCACTCTATCATTTTCTCTAAAGTACTGACCAGCCGTAACAAACACGACAACTCTTTCAGTTCCTTTTTTACTTTTTATTTCTCTCAGTTTCGTTTTTATCGTTGTTGTGATTTCGTAAATGTTGAAGTACACAGTTGGCACATGATAATAAAATATTAATAAAATAATTGTAACATTGATGGAAATAGTTGTAGAATGTCTGTCCAAAAAATTAAGGGACCTTTGGAGTCCCTGTTTTTTTGGACATGACAAGTATATTAAGTAGTTTCAGTGAAATGTAGCCTTGATGGGATTTAATTTTTATGATGTGGAATTGTTTGAAAAAGTGTTTTGGTTTTCTTCTTTCGTTTCAATTTTCTGTAGGTTGCTCCTTCTTGAATGGATCAATTGACACGGAGCCATTCAGTGACGAGGAGTTGCTGGAGCATAACAAGTTCATCTTACCCTCTGGGGAGGAGTTCCCCTGGAATAAGAGTCGACTTCCGGATTTCGTGAGGCCGCTGCACTACACAATCCAGATCCATCCAAACCTCACCACTTTGGACGTGACAGGCTGGGTTGTCATCCAGTTCATCGTGCTTAAAGAGACGGACTTTATAGTTTTTCATAGTCGTAATTTGCGCGTGATTGAGAAGTGGGTGAAGGAGGAGGTGGACGACCCACACCGTGTTGACCCCCACAATATATCCAGGCTCCTTGAGTACCCTCCCTTCCAACAGGTGAGGAGGGGACACATTCTTACAGTTTTGAAACTCAGCTTCATTTCTTTCCCAATTAGTGGGATTTAAAAAATGCATTTTTATTTCTCTGCTTTGCAGATGTACCTTGAGCTGGCGGAAGGGAGCAAGTTGGTTCCTGAGAAGAACTACTCGCTCGGGATCCGTTTTCATACGAATATTAGCACAGAACTCGAGGGCTTCTATCTTAGCAGCTATGTCAACTCACAGGGTGAAAGAAGGTAGGGGTGCTCACTCAATTCGAACAAGCCATTCAATATTCTCTGGTGATTCAAAAAATAATAATTGTTTCCTTCTCGTTCGTCTCACAGATATCTAGCGACAACGCATTTCGAGCCGACCTATGCCCGCTCTGCCTTCCCATGCTTTGACGAGCCTCAGTTCAAAGCAACTTTCAAAATGATTATCATCCGGAACCAGCAGCACAAGAGTCTTTTCAACATGCCGATCAAAAAGATTGAGACAGTCTACTATGGATACAATATGGAGCTGGTGGGTGTAGTCAATCACCTCAAAAATCTCAATTTCAGTTCCTTTCCATTCTAGTCTAAAAACTATACATTTTTTGTATTCCAGTGGCGAGACGAATTTGAGGAGTCCGTGGAGATGAGCACTTATCTAGTCGCATTTGTCATTTGTGATTATGAGAGCATCAGCAACAAGACGGCGAAAGGGGTGGAGGTGGCGATTCATACTCCTCCCGGTCTCCTCGGTCAAGCCTCGTTCGCACTCCAGAGCGCTGTCCAAGTGATGGACTACTACGACGAGTTCTTTGGCGTGCCCTATCCACTCCCCAAACAAGGTAACCTTCCAATCACCTCATAATTTTTTTTTCAATCTACTCCACACAGGAAATTAACTGATGATTTTTTTTTCCAGATCTGATAGCGATTCCCGACTTTGGAGCCGGAGCGATGGAAAACTTTGGCCTGATCACATACCGGGAGACATCCATCCTCTACGACAGCAGCGAAAGCTCGTCTGCCGCGCATCAGTGGGTAGCCGTCGTTCTCGCCCACGAGCTGGCCCACCAGTGGTTCGGGAATTTGGTGACGATGAAATGGTGGAACGACCTCTGGCTTAACGAAGGTTTCGCAAGCTTCATCGAGTACGTGGGTGTGGACCATATCCGTCCCGAGTGGAAAATGATGGAGCAATTCGTGCTGGAAAAGACACAGCCCGCCTTAGCCCTGGATGCACTGGGGAGCAGTCACCCGATCTCTGTGGAGGTCCAGGATCCCCGGGAAATCGAGGCCATTTTCGATACCATATCATACAATAAGGGTGCGGCCATTCTCAGAATGCTGGAGAGCGTGCTGGGCCTGGATGTACTCAGGCACGGGCTGATGGACTACCTCAATGAGCACAAGTTTGACAACGCGGACACGAAAGACCTGTGGGACGCCCTGAGTGCCAACACCAACGAGACGATGAAGGTGAAGACAGTGATGGACACGTGGACCCTGCAAATGGGCTACCCACTCATTGAAGTCCGCTGCGAAAACAACACAGTGAAGGCCACTCAGAAGCGATTCCTCCTCAATCCTGGAGAAAACGAGACGGCAGTGGTGGCGGGAGCGGGGGAGCCGCAGTCCACGGCAGGATCCTCCTTCAAATACAAGTGGTACGTTCCGCTGACCTACGTGACGGATGTGAAGCCACGAACAATGCAGCTGGCTTGGATGAACATGACTGACTGTAAGTCCCCTGCCCCCTTACAAATTATTTGCAATTAACAAAAATATATCCATTTTTACAGTAGATGATGGGATATGTTTGTATCTTTTTCTTCCAGATGAGTTTACAATGCCGCCTCGGACAGAGTGGATAAAATTCAACGTGAATCAGACGGGCTTCTATCGGGTCCATTACCAAGGCAAGTTGTGGGACAACCTTGTGAAGACGCTGCTCTCCAACCCCTTCACTCTCACTCCGACCGACCGAGCAAGCTTGATTGACGATGCATTCACACTCTGCAAGTAAGTCTCCCCAGACATCATCATCTACCCCGACCCCATAAACATCTCTCGCTAAACTAATTGAGTTCATACTTGTGCCACTTTGCAGGGCTGGGGTGGTCGACGCAAGTGTTCCGTTGGAGGTGTCCAAGTACCTTCTGAAGGAGACGGACTACGTTCCTTGGGCAACAGCTTTGGAACACTTTCGCTCCTGGAGCAAGATCCTCTACGAGCGACAAGCTCATCGACCCCTCACCCAATTCATTCTGAAGCTTATCGAGCCAATTTACAAGCGGGTGGGCTGGGCAGATGAAGGGAGTCACTTGATGAAGCTGCTCCGCAGCGAGATCCTCTCCACGGCCATCCTCTGCGACAACAAGGAGGCGGTCAAGGAGGCAACCACAAAGTTCAGCAACTGGATGAAGAAGGGAGCACGAGTCCCTCCAAATCTCCGTGAGGTGGTCTACTCTGCCGGTGTGAAGTATGGCGGGGTCGTGGGTTGGGATCACTGCTGGGCGCAGTACAACGCAAGTCGCATTCCAAGTGAGAAGAAGCTCCTTTTGAAGGCAATGGGCAGCGCTGCAGACCCCTGGCTCCTCCAGCAGTACCTCGACACCTGCCTCAGCAGGGAAGTTGTGCGACCCCAAGACGTACGCACGGTTCTCGCCGTGGTCGCCCAGAATCCCTCTGGAAGACTCCTTGCCTGGCGTCACCTTCGCGCCTACTGGCAAAACTTTCAGAATCTGTTTGGCGAGGGCAGCTTCACCATGGGCAGTCTCATCACTGCAGTCGTTAGCCATTTCTCATCCGAGTTTGACTTCGCCGAGGTGACCAACTATTTCAATGACGTGGACGTCGGCTCCGGAGCAAGGGCGCTCAACCAGAGCCTCGAAATGATCCAACTGAACATCCGCTGGCTGCAGAACAATGAGGCGCAGATTGACAACTGGCTGAGACAACATCTCGCCTCCACGTCGTCGTAGTAACAGCAGACCCGAGTGGATTGGGTGCCCCCCAATAGACCACAACACATGCTGAAAAACTCAACATGTCATGATCAGCAACCCAGCCGCGTTCTCAATTTATTCCAAATTCTACGCAGATTAATTTTTCCTCAGATTATTAGTGTCGACACGGGCGCAACAGCAGAACAAAAGAGATTCCAAATGAAATGAACCCCAGAGCAACTCGAGCAGCACCCCCTCAACACAGCCGCTTTCCCATGGATGAAAAAAAGGGATCCAAAAACTAAAACTTAAAAACACACAACTATTTTAATTGTGCACAGTGCACATCACAAAGCAAGCAAATTAACTTTAAATTGAAGCCACACACTCTCAAGCGAGCAAATGTCTTGAGCAGAGGCTACCCCCAGATAAGTGTGCGTATCAACCAACTTTTGCAACCGGAATGAGGCAAACTTAAATTGTAAAAAAATGTTCAAAAAGGTTGTTTCTTTGTTTCGTTGTTGTGATGCTGGAAGCAGGAAGTGTGTCTGTGAAGTAGTGTATCGTGAGGCCAACAGAAGCATACTGCTTGTTTTAGCAAATTTTTTTGCGAACATGTGACACTGTGACACATGCAGATATACGTATTTCTAAACAAAAGCTATCAACATTCTAAAGATATCTATATCTACCTACATAGATTAAATGTGTAAGTATATTTATGTAATTAGCTGTAAATAGAAGGGGATAAAATTTAGGATAAAAAATGCAAACTTTTTTGTAGGCACTAGTCCCAAAATAATTGCTATTCTCTCTACATATTTCCATGACATTTGGATTCACACATTGTATCTCTAGAATAGCTGGAACATGACATTTTTGCTACGACTACATTCTACACAGAGAGTAGAGAGAGAAAAGGAGAAACAAAATTGACTACTTTCTTATTCAGACTTCTGTGTAGAGACTAGGGAAATTATAATAACAAATCATATTTTTAAGCATTTTTTAGCAGCAGCAAACAGAGGCACCCTGCATAGTAGTGAAAGCATAAAGTGCTCACGTTCCTCTCTTTTCCAAACACAAACACGGACTTCCGGTGTTGAAAAATTATGCGAGAGGAGAAAGAGATTTTAGAATTTTTAGAAGATTTTCGCGGGATTACTTAATGTGAGGCTAGTTAAAAAAGTACACCCTTTGTATCATGATTTGCAAAAGTTTATTTCGGTTCAGGAATGACCAGCGCGACAAAAGAAGAGAGACGCCAAAAAAAAGAAGATGACATTCATTAATTGTGACTTGAAGGTTGTGTTTTATCATCTCAACAATTTCTCAACATTTAATAGCAAAAAAAATTAATGACCAGACAAAAAAAATATATTAATCTTCTTCGTTTACTTTCGTACTTCTATTTTTTACAAAAAGGAGATTCTTGTTTCCGTTGAAACTGTCAAAATTTTGTAAATTATGGAGAGTAATCTCTCGCGAGGGGAAAAAAGATCTGTTCTGATGTTCACAGCGAATTGTAAAAATAATGTAAATATTATTATTATTAATGAAAGGAACATTTTGAAATATTTGGACTCGTGAATGAATTATTTTTGGTTGACACTTCATATTATTCTTGTAAATTTTAGGCCAATGACTTATATTAGATTATATGATGATGATGATGATGTAAATGGCGGAGGGAGATGATAAGGTGGAGTGGTGATTAACTTTGTGAGTATTTCTTAATAACATTTTATTCCACTGCAGCCACCAAAAGAAACTACCAATTTGATCACTTTTCATTAGTTTAATTGGCGATCGAGCGGTGGTGGTGGGTGATGTATTATAAATGTGTGTGTATTGTCGTGAAGAATGTAATGTAAGTTGGTAGGGACAAGGTGGGGAAAAAGTGAAAATAAAAAATTACTTTATTTTTATGAAGATGTGAATAGATAACTGATCTCTCTGCTTATTTAATTATTTCTTAACTGGTTGTCATCTACTGAAAAAATGGGATTTTAAAATATTAAATAAATTGAACACGAAGCTGCTTCGAGTGAGTGCACTGGGGTGAATTGAAAAAGCGAAGGACGGCGACAAATTGCCGCTTTGTAAAAGTTGGCTGCTTATCTGAAGCTGAGTAAATGTTGGTGTCGTGTTCATCGCTGCACTCGGGATTAAGAGGGATTAAAGTTGATAAAGGGATTACGAGTGTAATTGAATGAGTTACGAGCATAATCCTGCCGCTTGGATTGGGAAAGATAAGGCGGAGAGGGATGGGGAAGATGAAGAAGTTAAGAAGGAGCGTGACATGATATCCTTCTCTCTAGAGAGCTTATCAAGCAGTTCATTGTCGCTAGCGCAGAGTCTGTTTATTTTTTTATTGGCAGGTATACGCACACATCCCCGATACGAAGGAAGTATCTGTGACAGCTTGTTGTCTTATCGTTGCGCTTATCTTAATCATAGAATGATCTACTACGACGGGGAAAAGAGTGCGGAGCTCCTTCTCGTCTCCTTGTCAACAGAAGAAATAGCGGAGGTGGATGAATGAGGTGACAGGGTAGCCCCACCTTCACGCCACCCCAAACAATAACAACTTATTTCATCCTCCCTATCTCCCCATTCGATCAGAGAACCCCAGCATTCACCTGAGTCTCCTAATCAGCGTGCCGGAAGTGGAGTGATGAGGTGTTCACACAGAGTTTCACCCTCATCTCGAGTGAACGGCCCCTCTCTCGAGCAGTAAACTAATAAATAGAGAAATAACAATTACTCATTATTGTCGTTCTTTTTTAACTTGTCAAGTGCGGTAATTGTTGCGTCAAGTGTTTCCTCGCTTGCCTCTCTGAGTTGAGGGTTAGCTGCGAAGAGCAGTAGCGAGGAGCGAGTGGCTGCGTAATTTATTCTCATTTCCTCAGCGAAACACTTCGTCATCTCTAATCTCAGCAAAGACTGTACCACATTTTATGCAAAAATATTATTTTTTTTGCACGACAGCTTTAAACGGCGATCTCAAGTAGCCCCAGTCGAGTAGGCGTTCTGACTTAAGCTGACATAATAATAATAACATTTAGTAGATTAGGAGAGAAGTCAAGCCAGCGTGGGAAAATTTTTTCACACCAACATTTTTCATCTATTTTACTCATCTCTCGCGTAAAAGACAAAGGCATGTGTGGAGCCAACTCTGTGCCGGTAGTGGGGTTGTAAATTCATTTAATTTTATTACGGTTCATTCGTCAATGGCGACTACAGCGCTCTTTTAAAAAAGTGGAACGAGAGGACATGGAGGAAGGCTGCAGTGCAGCGTCGGCTTGACATTCAATTAATCTCCGCTCCGCTCTTGCAACATGTCTGTTGGTGGTTGGGAGTCCGGAAATGAGATCATCTTTCTCATGACCACACAGACTGCATGCAAAACTAACAGGTAGTGTCACATCCCTACCAACCAGTCAGTCGACCAGACTTTGCGAAAAAATTGGGAAGTGGAGAAGGGAGAATTACTGGGGCAACAAGAGATCTGCAAGACGCCTGGACTGGATTGCTTAAGTCGCTGCGTTTTTGTTTTTTGTTGGGAGTGACGCACTTTGCCGATTTGACGCATTGCATTGTTGTCGTCTGTGTGTCGCCAGCGGAGAAAACCGGATGAGTATAAATTATGTTGTCGTTGTTGATGCGGACGAGGAAGCTGTATAGCAACAGCTACAGCGGTAGAAATGCATGGCAATCTTTTTTAAAAAAGTGGAAGTTGACTCTTCTCCTTTTTTGGCGTAGAGCTCCTCTCCAAAAGTCTTCCTCACTCGGGCTCCTAGTGTTTCCAGCGATTACGCCAGGGGAAAAAGGGAAGTGGAGGAAATTATGCATAGGCAAATCCACAACATTATTTTTCGGTCGGTTGCTAAAGTTGGCAGTAGAAAGAGCCGTTACATACTTCCTTGCCATATTTACTACCGTAAACAATCAATTGCCTCTAGTTTTGGCACCGCTGCATATTCTTACATCAGCTCATCATCCTCTCTAAACGTTCTCTAACAACAAGTTGCATTGCTCCGATTCTCTACGTATGACCTGTTCATAAATGAATTTTTTTTTTCGACTATCGCAAAAGTTGGTTTGTGTAATCAACAGGGAAAATCAGATAATTTCCGTGTTGCTCCCTACTCCACTCTCATGAAAAAATTCCTCTGACTGACTGACAGAGTGGCTGGGAATGATATCTCTTTTCTCCCCATTTCTTGCCCTTCTTGAACAGGTAGGCAGTTGGCATGGCAGATGAGTAGGTAGTTGCTCGCTGCATCTCTGCATTCCTCCACTCCACCAGCAGCAGCACTGCACCATTCTCACCTCTGTCGCTGTTCGCTCACTCACTCAGTCTCTTGGAGGAGTTGGCAGTGTACACGTGAACAATGAAACGACGCTGCTGCGCTCCCATCAAACCCAAATGCTTACAAGTGCTGTTCTCTATTGTCAGAGCTTACCTGAAAAATATATAAAGTGTCGCTTGCTCCGGTGTTCAAAAAAAATTATTTGTTTTATTTTTCCATAGGTTTTTTGTGTGACAACTGCATAGACGATGGAATTGTGAAGTGGACAAAAGCTCTCAGGTTTTTAGGAAGTGGTGGTGGCTACGTTTTCGAAAGTAATGATTTCTCAAGTTGCGAGAAAAGTGTTTGTGTGCACGTGACTGATTAAAAGAGACATTTTCGAGGTGGATGGCAAAGTGACAGAAATTGCCACACCTGTGCTAACGCAAATCAAATAAACTCTGCTGGCAGTCATGCAAATGCAGATTCGTACGTGACTGTGCTGACAAGTATTGTTTGGGGACTGAACAGTGTCACCCTACTTGAGTAACACTTTCCACCAGTTATTCGCTGTTCCTGAATCAAGAGAAACTTCAAGTGACTGGATGCATTGAAGCACGCTGGAATCGGGTAAGAGATTGAATCGGATCTTTTAAAATAATTAATTTTGTAGATGGCATAATGACGCGAGGAGCACCTGTGTGTGAGCAGAGGTCATTCTTCTTCTGGTGACATAATTGACGTGAAACTCGAGGAATTGGCTCGGGGGCAATGGGGAGGAGAAACTGAGAGTAATTACGACACTGAATGAATAGACTAATTAATATTAATTAATTCATTCATACATTTTTGTCTTAATTAAACAGGTAATTAAATGTGTAGGGAGGAGAAGAGTGTACCACTGCTACCCTTTCTTATCGCTGTACTACTCCAATCCACTTCGTTTTTTTTGGCTTATCAGTGAGGTCGTCATGTTGGGAAAAAATGAGAGAAGAAGATACGCTTTTGCATGTATGAAAAGGGAAGGTGTCTTCTCTAACAGCTAATTACAGTTACAAGAGCAATTAAAAATTACCACTGTAATTATTATTATTATTAGCTATTATTATTATTGTTGTCGTCGTTGTTGTTTTTTTTTGTGAGGGAGAGTGGATGTTTGCATTGCCGTATGCCACCCAACTGGCATTCCATTTTTATGACTTGTTCGACAAAAATCCATCGCTTGATTACGCATGCTAATCTATGCAAAAATATATCTAAAAGATGAACAAGACAACACTTGACGATTTCTTTGTTTAATTTTTTTTTTCATTCTTTTTCTGCAATTTTTATTTTATTTTCGCAATGCAAATAGTGCCTCGAGGCACATAAAAAAAAGTGAGGATGCCACCAACTACTTGGTATACTGGCCTCGCACCAAAGCAAACATGACATTATTTGGATGGGGCTTGAGAGTCTTTGCAAAAATCTGAAAATAAAATTGCCAGAGTGGTAGTTTGTCTGGTTTCAGTTGGGATTTCGATGTTGCGGTGTGTGGTGCCGCAGGCAGAAGACAAGTAATTAAAAAAGTGATGTCAAAAGTTTGTAATTAATTAATTAAGTAGAGTAAAAATCGTAATTAGTATGAATAAATATATTAGAATGTTACTCAATTTCCTTTCGCAAAATTAGAATTCACTTTTTATAGGATAAACTGCGCACTCTCAGCTAACGAATAATTTGCATATGAGCTGGCAAGAGAAATAAAATATTTTAATTAGTTGCTCACTTTTTTTATCATCAAAACTCTGGTCTGATGACGACACCAGAGAGAGCAGCGCACACACACATTCTTCCCATTTGTTTTGTTTCGTGCGTGTTTTTTTCTGCTGTGCAATTTGCAATAAACACTCGTCATTTGTTTTTTTTTTTCGTAAGACTGCTCGAAATAACAAATTGCTCTCTCTCTCTCTCGAGCCAACAAATTGGCGTCAACTATTTGTAAGCAAATGAGCATGTTGTGATTGTGCACTGCTCTGATATGGATCATTTTTTTGATGCGTTCAACCCTTTCATTTGAGTTTTATTGACATGTTGTCATATTGATCGGATGACATGGAGGTGGAGCAGGTAACAAAACGCAGAGCCACACACACACGACAACGCTGCTGCATGTCATTTAGATTCTTGATCCCAGCCATTGTTTAGGAAACTGCTTATCAAGCGAAGTCAAGAAGACGCTGCTTACTGTCTTATCATCAGTCACTGATTTCTTCTTGGCGTTTGTTGGCAAATCAGAGTTTGTATCTTGTCGTGTCGTAGTTTCAAGTGGATTGTGATGGCTGCTCTAGAGCTGCAATTAGCATAATGATAGCAATAATGAACGATTTGCTCACTTGTTCAGAGATGCTAATCAGCAGAAATGGATTATGATTGCTGCGAGTTTGAAGGGTTGAGTGAAACAATTTATTTGCTTTTGTATTTTTTAGACGAATGTGTTGCCCAAGTGCGATTGTCATGTGCATGTCGTCTGATAACGCCACACTGCAACCGTTCTTGGCGTTCACTTCTCTTCTCATCAATGTCAAATTTACATGCTTTTTAAGTGCGAACGCTGGTGGTCAATTTGCCAAGGTGGATACTCGATGACCACTAATTATTAATTATAATAGAATTTTTGCAAATGGAAAGATGAATTGCCTCGGCATCAACTCAAGACAGGGTTCAACCGGGAGACAATTTATTTGTCAGCTTCTGCTCCCGTTCCGAGTTCCGCCAGTAATAATAAACAATGAGATAATTTATTTTCAATTCTTAAACTCTCCCAATCTGCAAGCACTACTGGCTCACCTGCTGCTAAAGCAAAGTCAGCGTGGGAATTTTCTTGCATTTTTTATAGTAAAAAAATCCGTTTTTTTTCTTGTTCCCACTACCCCATCCCCATGACCACTGCATTGTCCACTGATACTGGCACAGCAAGTGATTCCTGTCTCAAGTAGTCAAGGTCCTCTTGTCACTTGGCATTGCAACTGGTTGCGTGGGTGGGACTATGGTGGCTGCTGAGGGAAGCCATCCATCAAGTCACTTTGGATCCAGCAGTTTCATAATCAGTCTCGCGTCTTTTTATCAATTGAGCATGAATGTTGACTGGGTGATAAGTTGTCCGGAAGGAGAGCATCCCTATTCATCTGATGATAACTGCTTATGAGTTTATTTTGATGAGGAGCTAAGTCCAAACTGGGACAGGCAGGCGCCTCATTTTTTTTATTCCGGGAAGTAGAGCTGACACTCATCATTTGTCTGTGTCGATGAGTGTGCTGTCCTGTCCACCACATTCACCTCTGACAAGACATATCTTTTGTCACCTCAACACTGACAAAAAAATTAATGAGGAGTGACTAGAGCGCAAACAGGTTTTCCCTTTAAGCCTCCTCATCATCAATGGACTGTTGGTGACGACGCTCAGGACCAGAATGAACGCGAGAGTAGCAACTAAAATGGCAACGCTGTTTTTTGAGGAAGCATTCTAAAGACTCACCGCCCCCGTCTTCGATTCATTTTGTGGTTGGCTCCAAACTGGAATTTTTTTTACCTCTACAAAAAAAAGTGTGATGGAAAAGTTTGGAGTTTGGAGTTTTCGTGTATCGGTGGAATGAAGATGAGTACAAAGTTGGGAGCCATAACGATCCTCTCGAATTGCTCCCAATGGCCTACCTGACCGTTCTCTAGATCGCTCCTTCTCCCTATCTCTCAGCCTGACAGTAATTCGACGGAGAGACAACGACAATATAGCGCCACTAATTGTCACTCTAAGAAGGAATAGAATTTGTGTAATGGCGTCATTCTGCGAGAGCATTTCCATCTCCATTACCATCATTTCTTCCGTCCCTATCAAATTACGGAAAAGAGTTGCCTCGCACAAGACGGCTCCATTTTCCGATGGACAGAACACCCAGAATGGAGCTCTAGTAGCTGACCAGGAGGATCAAATTACGCCAGCGAGAATTTCGCACAGATTTTTATGACCCATTCGCTGACCAGTTCTTCTTCTCCAACTTTTCTTTCTTTTCTGTTGAGCAAACAAACCAGTGCGTAGAGAGAATGAGTGGCTGATTTTATTTTTATTGTTTTGTGATGCAAGTCGACATTATCGGAAACTTCCAAGTCGCTGATGACGAGGTCGAGGTTGTGCTATTCCCCTCCTTTTCCTCCTCACCTTCCCCAAAGCTTCTTCTTTTTTTCTTATCATTTATTTATCCACTGCTTCAGTGTTCGCTGTTGTTGACCGTTGTCTCCCGCAGAAATGGATACTTGTTCCGTGATAAGCTGATTGTTGGTGTGGATAAAAGGCGAAGTGAGAGGGCTGCAGTGCCACTCTTCGAAGAGACTGTAAAATCCTCCTGTCAACTCATCATTCATTTCTCTCTCTTATCGCAACCAAGTCCGTTATCAAGTGTGGTGCTCAGAGAGGCACTGCTTTGTTCACTTCTTTTCGCATGTCTGTGTCCCGTCCGCGTCCGTTACTGTTTCATGTGAGCGCTTACCTTATGGAGAAATCGAACAGAAGATAAAGTAATTTTGCAGAAATAAAGTCTGAAAGGCATTTTCATGAAATCACCTAGTTTTCGTAAAGATATATCGATATTGGAATTTTTTGCGCAAGCGAATTTACTCGAACAGCTTACAAGTACGGTTAGTGCCTATTGTCATGTATTATGGCTCATGCTTTGTTGTTGTTGCTGTTGTTTAGCCATTGTGCAGCGAAAGAGTGCAAAGTAAACTCAGTTGACTTGTTTATTGTCTGCAATTATTTATCGCTGGGGAAAATCCGATAAATTGCTTGTTCTCGTAAAGTGGACACATTAGAGGAGCATAAAACAGCAGCACTGCCATCATCACTGCATGTTGCACAGGTAGGTATACTCTGAGCTCCTCTCATCTCTATCATCCCTCTATGCTAATTTCCATTGTGTCGAGTTGAGCTGATAAGCTCCTCTCCTTATCTTTATGGGCTACTCGATGTCTTCATATCTAAAACGCTATGCTCACTCGACTTTTCTTCTCGGATGCTCACACACACGTTTTCAAATAAAAATGCGAAGTTGTTGTGTAGGATGACTTTCTACTTAAAAGCGAGGATTACACGATCACTATTCTCTATAGAGCCAACGCTAATTACATTTCAATACTAATTAGGATAGCAAAAAAAATGTTATCCTGTTTATAATTTTCGATGATGATGTCGAGTTGTTGTGTGACCATCGTGAGAGGAGGAAGGAGGAGGCCACCTCAGAAAGTGTTTCTCATTTTGACAGTCGCTGAAACTGAAAATGTTGAAGGATGCCTCTTCTGCTGCTCTCGTTGCAGCAAAACACAGTCCCAATTAGCCTCAATGTCACAATCCAAAGGAGAATGAGTAGGTAGGCAGCCAAGTAGATAAAAAAATGTTCTTCAATGTGGGATCAAGATCTGCTCGAAAAAAAGGTTGCAGTAAGCATTCCACTAACAACCGCTTAGTCGCATAATGAGCCCTCTCTCTCTAGTTCTCATATTATTTCAATTATTAGCATATGATTATCTCTAATTTAGAATCCCACATGGTCGTCCTCCTCATCATACCTCACACGATGCACTCCTCCAACTCGAAATTATTATGTGGCCGACTCAGCACGTCAAATCAGTGCAGATTTATTAATAGCAAGGCTAACAATATCTTAGAAAGTGGCTCTGCGCTACTGAATAATAACCGTCAATGAAAAGAAGCGGAGGCGACTTTAAAATAATTAATATTGAAAGTTGAGGATTTGAAACGGTGAGTTTGTTGGAGTTGAGAGTAGAGAGTATGGTGGTTGCAGCGTGGGTGCCTTAAGGCACGACAATTTTCCTGATCTGTATCGACAGGTGAAACACGGACTCGCTAAGTGCGACCTCATGTCTTCCTCCAAATCAGCAACATTCCCCGCATACCAGTTTCTCGTGTTGATTGCTGCGGAATTTACTAGACAGCTTTGTTCAATAAATCATGCGAAAGGGGATCGACTCTGAGGAGATGGCTTTTTAGCGAGTGTCACCCTTCTTAGTATTCTGTTGGTGTCCTGCAGCGCTGCTTCGATAAGCAAATTAGCTGTCTTATCAGCAAACTAGCTGTATGGTTAGGTTGCAGCGGTGGGTTTTTATGGCTGACGAGAGCACACAATTCGTTATCATTGACGGGACGACATAGGTTGTACGTGCTCGAGGGATAAGCTGTCCTCTTATCTGGGCTGATGTTGGCAGTTGATGGATGACGACGGATAAGACAAGGGAAACGGATATCAATCACTACCCTTCCATCTTGAAATTCGAAGGATGATAAGATAGAATTTGTGCTAAGAGGAAGCTGATGTGTGGGGTTGTCACAGTTTCCACCGAATGATCCAAGAAAGGTGTCGCATGCATTAAGCCGTTATTACTACTTATTCCAGGAATGAACACTTCCAATTTCAATATCCTCACCTTTTATTCCACCTGAACGATTCCTTCCCTGGAATCAAAGGGTAGCATCTTGTGCGCTGTCTTGACTCTGCAACATTTTAATTTGGGACTTGTCCTCCATTCCACTCCTCTCCTCCCCCCCCCTTTCCACAAGCCAACAGACTCGCTCTCCTACACTGCATTCGTCTGATCGGAACTTTCTGTGGAAAACTTCTTGGCTTCTACTTTTTCTCGTGTAGAGTGTCGGTTTGGGAGCCATTCTCCACTTCGGAATAGCTCCCAACTGTACACCTGTCTCACTTTTCCCGCAACACACTAAAATATTGTCTTGTTTTTTATTACAGTTTGGATGCGACTGCGACTCACTTGCAGTTCACCTGTATGCCGCTCTGAGCAGCTCACACATACTCAACATAATTTTGACCGGGATGACATTGAAAATGGGTAAGACTCACTCTTTTATTCTGAATTCCACTCCAAAGAAGTAAGTGCTTCCCACTCGAGAGATGCCTTCGAAAGTGAAGGAAATAACCGGAAGAATTATAACATGGTCATCAAGCCTGCAGGAAATGAAGGGAGATGGAGTGTACTCTCGGGTTTTAAAATATTTAGAGACTTTTAGTCTGAGTAACTCATCATCAGTCTATCTGCACATTCATCATTATTTTATGCCCTTTTCGGTCTGGCCATAGGCAGTTTGAATGTGACAGAATGGGAAACAAACGCATGGATACATCATCAGCCTAAATGATGTAACTTTTTTCGGAGTGAAGTTTGCCCCGGGCTGTTTTTCTCTCTCTCTCTGAGATCAACAGATTCACTGAACTACCCTTCCCCTTTACTCTTATCATCAGACATGCAGTGCATCACATACCGGAAGTAGCGAGACAGACTTGCAAAAAAAAAAAAAGAAAAATATAAGCTCGCAAATAAATCACACAAATTATGCAATCCAGCCAGTCTTTGTTTTTTTGCTACTTTCATGAAATATCTCGAAGAGAGCAGAAATGCCAGCTATTGGCTACTAAGTGCATGGGATTGTCTCCACTTTTCCTGCTTTTAGTAGTACAGCTTCTCTTGCAGTGGAGCCGAGATGAGAAGA
>JAQIXW010001334.1:0-19987 GCA_034700685.1 Willowsia buskii | reverse complement strand
GTTTTTTACCTTCCTTTCTTAACGGGATGACATACAAGTTAAAATACAAACGATAGACTCAATGTTAGCTATTATGAGCTGCTATGCATGGGCTATCAAGTTATCAAATTTCTGGAATAAGCCGACACGCACACTGCAATTTGCTGCATAATCGCTGACTTTCCTAAGAATTCACTTCGCTGATTACATTAACCGGCAATTAGGAAATAATGACGGACAAAGTGGCTAACAAGTTGTCTTGTGTGAAGAAAAAGCAATGCTGCCAACTAACTACAAACTAGTGCTTGAAAGTTTGTAGTTATAATTAATAATAGGCATGCAATGACAAATGTGGTTAAAGTTCGGAAAGCTTTAAACATTTAAATAAAAGCAATGCATATTTGATTGAACCACTTGGCTTGGCCCCAATTACTTAGGTAACAACGACACAAAATTGTGACGCCTACACCATGCATATTTGATTAAAACTCATCATCGTATCAGGAAATTTTCTGTTTTTTTTCTTCCAAATATTGACATTCATGCTAATATGACGGTATTCTACAGCAATTAAAACAAATGCATCCATATTTTTCCTTCCATATTTCCAAACAAACCATAATATATCTTCCATTAAAAACCACGTTGCATCATCATCATCATGCGTAGCAGTGTTTACTATATTCGTGATCAGAATTACGTCGATAAGATCATATCCTGAATGCAGAATTGCATGATGACGAGGGACTGGATTGGATTCTGGATGGTAGAGTACCATGTCCATGTCTTATTGTCTGCCTGACACTGATTGTTCGACTGTTCTGCTTTTTGCCATGACATTGATATGAAGTTGATGACTGCTTT
Source organism: Willowsia buskii (assembly GCA_034700685.1). NCBI lineage: Eukaryota > Metazoa > Arthropoda > Collembola > Entomobryomorpha > Entomobryidae > Willowsia > Willowsia buskii. The sequence continues at coordinate 19,144 of JAQIXW010001334.1, read as the reverse complement.
GCTGTGCATGCTATAAACAAAGAATACCAAAAAGCGGAGAGGGTGAGAGAAAGAGTCATAATCTGCTAAAGTAAATTACTGCTCATGTGACCGTTGCGTGCATCTACCTATTTTATTGTACGTTTCCAAAGTCTTTTCGACTAGTCTCTTCTAATCTCTCTTTATTGCATGCCACGCTATTTTATTTCATCATTCTCCAGTCCAGAGTAGCATCAGTTTTCTATCATCCCTAATCTACGAAAAGACTAGAACAAAGAAAAAGTGGCTAGCAGCACATAACACAGTACCAGTGCTCTACATCATAGCGTTACGTAACGAACTAAGGCCGGTGTAGTAAAGGTAGGTATTATACATTATACGAAATTTATTCGTACTTCTCTTTTCCCCTTCCTGTCTGTAGATTTTTTTCTCGTTTTTTGGCATTTCGCGTTGCTCTTTGCTCTTTTCATCCTCGCAATTTTTTTATTGCTTGGTTGCGTTGCATAGTGCTGCTGTTGTACTTGGTGCGGTAAGAAAGCTTGAAGGAGAGAGCGGTGAGGTGTGTGAGAAATGTGCTGCTCGGCGCGTATCTACTCTGTGTATTAGGTAAAGGCTTATAACTGCATGCATTGCTGCACTGTTAGACGAATAGTGGGATAGGAGGATTTTTCCATGTTTTACGCTAACTCACCAGTGCACTCTCAGCTTTTGTTCGGTACAGGCAGGCCAGGACCGTCATAAAAGCAAAAAGACATTTTTATCGTTCTTCTGTCGGTGTTGTTTTTTTAATCCTATCGTTCCGTCATAATTTTACAGCAACTTGGTTAAAATCTTAACTGGCAGGTTTACAGGGAGATTGTAACAACGTGTTGAAACGCTTACGCTGATTTATTAAGTGCTATTTGTAAGGGAGTTGAGCTCGTGTTAAGTTTCGATAACCTGTTTGGTTGGACCGGTAAGTTGTCACCTCGTGTTTGTTAAAAAAATTATTCATAAGTTCATGCCGACATTTATTATGGCAGTTAGGTTATTTGGGATGGGTTTAGTCAGATTGCATGCCTATGTAAAAGGTTAGAGGTTAGTCATCAGCCGAGTGGTTGCTAATGGCAGGGAAGTTGGGGCTGGTCAGCAGGTGTTAGTTTTGCTTGGTGTTCAATTTATGTATACTTGATACGAAAAGCTAACCATTAGTAATTATTAATTAGCATTTAGTTGAATATTGGGTCTTAATAAGGTTTGTGGTTTTGGAAACGATGGTGCAGTTCCCCTGCACAGACTGTTAACAAGCCAATTCTTGATTGCCGGTAAGATTAACATTCATTATGGACTGCTGTCACAATATTAAAATAATGGTCTTATATTTTACTTCTTGATTTTATGCATGCCCAGATTATGTAGACAAAGCCAATTAATGGCAAGGCAAAGTGAAGAGTGAAGAGAGTAAATCAGAATTCAGAGAGAATATAATAGGACAACCATAGACATCATATGTCAGGCTAGTTAATTATGTACATGTTCATTTCCGTTTCGTTACAACTTAACTGTCAACTCAATCTTAATTCTTTCATTAGTGACGAGGTATTTTTCTGTTCATTGTTAAACTTGATAAAAGGTAATTGGTGAAGTTTGAGAAAGAAGAAACAACCGTATTACCTCGAGTAATTTTGATAGTCTTTTAACGGGAAGTCCGCAAATCTTATTCTGAAAATTCGATTCAATCAGTTATGAAATTTCTAAAGCAAAATAGGAGAATTGTTTGAAAAATTGTAATACTTGGATAATACTCGTAAATAGAAAGTGCGTGATATATTTTGACAACATGACCCGCGATAAATATGATAAGATTCGTAATTGCTAATATACCATGCCATTTTAACCCATGCCTACGCATACATCTTATTGTCGTATTAATTATGTATTTATGTGTCATTTAGAGAGGCATATTTATGTAGCTTATCACCTATTTCAATTGCTTAATCCTTCCATTTAGAAGTTGGATTTAAAATTTGAATCAAAGTGCTTTTGCTATCTGCAACAACTTAGCAGGAATGTTTGGAAGCATTAGTATAATTGCTTTTTTAATAGCTGTTTCTGTTGTCGCCTGTTGATATGGTAGATTAGGAAGATCGGCAAAGGTTAATGTTGAATATAATTGTAGTATATTAATTACATGTTAAATACTAAAAATACTTTATCAATTACATGCGACGATGACATAGGTGAGGTGATTAGGTGATCTAATGATCTTGACATGCGGTAAAATATATACATAACATTACAATTTTGTTAGGCAACTTTGAGACAAGACTCGAGTTCTAGCAAATGGTAGCACATGCATGGCAGCAAAGCTGATCCAGCCGGTATGTTACACGGCACGGCGGCGTAAATCTTTATCTCACTCAAACTCGACAAAACATCTTCCTTGTCTGTTGAGCTAGACTACACATGGGTTCATGAGAGTAGTAGTAAGGTTGATCTAATCGAACCTATTGACTGCATTCGATTCAGAGATTGTGGTTGTTCCCAATTCTCGCATTTGTCATCGTGTATCAATGAACTGATTGTGATTAACTGTTGTATCGTTATCATTTATATTGATTCTAGTTTTCAAGTCGCACACTTGTGACTTGAGTTTGATTGACATTTTGTGTCAATTCGCATTTATTTGACTATCGCTGACAAGTCTAAGAATTGAAAGTAAAGTATGCTTGGACAAGTCGGTCGCTTGGGGGTTCGGGCATCAACAAATCTTTTTGCTGCTTGCAATAACGGGGTAAGCGTTTCAACTACGTCAACATCATTGTTTGCATGTGCAGGCGTTAACTTTTCTCTTTGTGTGCATGTGTCGTTGTCGGTAGTCATTAGTCATTAAATCTGTTTGATTAACTCTAGTCGCGTTTGTTTGTCTTTTTACATAGACTTGTCTCTGGCCATACTAGGTTTGTTATAACATGTATCTGATTTCTAATTGAAATGGAAATACTTACAAGCAAAATACATCTATGCTTACTAAACATTAAATAGTTTGAGCAGCTGTAATTAGATTAAGTTAAGTCAATAGCTGATACGACGACCGGCTGAGTAGAGTAGTTAATCAATAGCTGACGGCCGTGTATCCCATCTAGATATCATATGTCATGTTCGAGTATTATGTATGTTAGCTTAGTCTACTTTTCTAGTTATGGTAGTTCCGTGTTTTGTTGCCATATTCTTCTCCATTTTACAGAGTAGGTAATTAGGTAATGTGGAGGCTCAGGCAGTCTGATCTATTACAACTTACGTATGCTTGCATGATAACGGTTTTCTCTCGTTTTACGGTTGATATTTTTAGATAATAATGGACAAGTAGTAATGAAATTGTGGGTGCATCTGGTATTTATTAGAGGCAAGGCATGGCCGACCACATACTCTCATGTAATACTAATTGTGCTTTTGTAATTGTAAGTGCGCACTTAAAAGCGCTGTCATAAGAAATGTCTTTATTTCTGGGAGAATGAGGAAGAATTTATGAGTCCAGCATGTAAAAAAAACGTTCGTAAGCTTTTTGTAAGTTTAAAATAAATTCAAGCATAACAGAAATATCATATCAGGCAAGAGCATTTACATATATTACATATTATCCGTTGAATTGGCTTTGTAATTCGGAATTATCCCAGGCAAATGGTTTGACCTTGCATGCAGATTCAATCACTATATATTGTGAGAGTTGCTGTTATAGAATGGATAGATACATATGAGGAAAGTATGACATGTGAACTCGTTATGAACTGGACGTAGTAGGCACTGTGAATACTGCGATGTCAAGCAAAAAAATTTGCTGTGGTTATGCATAGTTTTTACTATCGTCCGTCCTCTCATCCTTGGTTAGAATTTTGACGGTTGAGGATGTGATGATGACAATGCTTGTCAGTTTTAAGCAGTAATACATGTTAACATTATACATGTAACAAGAGTAGTCAGTGTTGCTCGTGGTCTTGGTCTTGCATTTATAAATAGTAATTCGCTATATAGTGCTATTGAGCTTAAACTGTCTTACATTCACTCTATTAAAATAATGGGACACCCTGCATTTTCCATAGCGGCTATTAAAAAAATGGATTGTGTTGTCATTTTGTCATTATGTTGATAACACGCGAAACGAAATTCCAGTTTCATGCAAAATACCTACTTACAGAAGCAACCTACAACGCACTGGAATTTTTCAAGATTATGCAAAGTTAATGCAAAACGGTGCTCCAATTTCTGGCATATTTTATGAAAATATGTAATGGCATGAGAATAAAAGATGTAATGGCGAGAAGATTCTTGTATCTGTGAAGAACAACAAATAAGTTTTGAATTTATGATTAGTTTTTGGCCGACGTGAGTTAGCGAATCCTCATGCATTAAAAATATTTGACGACTGTATTCCATAAGTTAGCAAATTAAAGAATGAATTAGAATCAAACTTTATTGTGGAAAATAAGCAATCAGATCGCAGGGAAAAGGGGAAAACGAAATGTATCTGTCATTGTCATCCATCATGTATGGGATGTAGACTTACGCTGTATGAGAATGGGGCATGTATTCAACACACAATATTTATGTACCTACGTGGGATACCCGATTTCCATACAAGCTTTAGTTTCATTCAAAATTAAAAATTCATGAGTGGGCAGAGTAAGCCCCGTCACAGTCATGTTTGATGGAGGTTTACACGATATTTTGATTTTCTTCTCCCCGTGACGGTCGCTCGTCGCTTCGATTTCCTTCTCTATAATTTAAATGACAGCGTTGTTCTGAATCGGGGCTCGATGTATTATGCATTGGAAGGATTCCTTTAGGTAATATTATTATAGCTTTAAAAGAATAGATTGCTGTGTTTGGGGCATAACTCGACTTAATTGATAATGGCCCCTATGGAATTTTCGAGTTGTTTTGCAATGTTTGTATGAAAAGGATACAGAATGAAAGTCAGAAAATTGTTGTTTCTCGGAAAATGATGGATAGCGGCACGTAATGAAGGTTCATTTCCATTTCATTTGCTTTCATGGCAACTGTGTGTAAAGCGCTTCGACGAGAGAAGAATCACATTTGCTGCTTAACGAAATTAGAAAACTATATAAACTACCTCATTTTTTAAAAGAAATACTTGTGACCAGGGAATGTGCGGTTTTATCATATTAGTTTTCTTCATTTAATGTTTTGGTGGATTCGTTGTACTTCACCTTATTCATGGGTAGCATCATTGCAAAAAAGAAAGATAATCCTAGTGAGCCTCCTAAAACTTTCGTGACATCTGATAGCGGTGGTGGTAGTCAAAAGAAGAGCTGGCTTCCTATTCCTCTAGGGAACAAAAAAGTTGGTGTGGACGCTGGACAGTCTACAGGCCAACTAACGACATTTCTTGACTCTAACGGTAGCATTTTGACGAAGAGCAATACTACTGACTTTGGATCAAGTTTTTTTCAATACAACGACGCCATTGCGGCACCTGCAGAAGCAGATAAACGTGGGACTATTTCTCTTGTTAATTTGACATAACGTTCTTTGATATTGTTGCATTACTTATATAGTGACTGTTAGACCATCTTCATAGTGATTCTCATTGATTGCGAGAGTTTACATTTGTTCATGTAGTCAGCTAACTGCTCCAGTCTTTGAAAAGAGACTAGTGCGGAAATAATAACACTGACTTTGTATAGCTTAAAACGAACGGCTGAGGGGCGAATATGGTTATGATTTAATGACAGGTTAGATGTTACAGTTTCTGAAAGTTATTTTAGTAACTTATATGGTAGTGTTTGGTTTTTTTACTGCAATGTAGCTAGCAAGTAGAGATTAGAAAGTTAACCAGATCGATAAGCAAATCTGATGTACATTCTTTAAAATCAATATTTTTTTCTTTTGTTTCCCAACAGCCAATTAATTTGATTCGCAAAATGTCTCTGGGTGAATTGAAGATCCAAAAGCCAGCTCCACGCTTCAGTGGAACTGCTGTGGTTGATGGGCAGTTCAAGGAAATAAGCTTAGACGATTACAAGGGCAAGTACCTGGTGTTCTTCTTCTATCCATTGGATTTGTAAGTAGTCTCGTTGTCAGTTTCAAAATGCTATTCATGGTTTTTTTTGTCATTATGCTAATCGCTGGATTTTAATGCTTGTCTCATTCACGCAGCACTTTCGTTTGTCCTACGGAAATCATTGCGTTCTCGGACCGTGCTGATGAATTTAGGAAGATCGACTGCGAAATTGTTGCTGCTTCAACGGACTCTCACTTTTCTCACTTGGCGTGGTAATTGAGCTTAACATTTTAAACATTCAATAATTCCTAGCATCCCATTATGGCATTGCCCTACTTGTAGTCTGTGTAAAACTGTACTTAACTTTTTAAAATTACTTTCAGGGTCAACACTCCACGTAAGCAAGGTGGTCTAGGAAAGATGGACATTCCATTGTTGGCGGACAAGACTGGTGATATTGCTAAGGCGTATGGAGTCTACAAGGTATTTCCTTGCATAAATTCCTGTATATAGTTAAAGAACTGTTAATGCAAATGTGCACTTTTCATTGTGATCTATTATTGTAAATCTCATTCTGATAGGATGACTCCGGCATCGCTTACCGAGGTCTGTTCATCATTGATAACAAGCAGAATCTTCGCCAGATTACCATCAACGACTTGCCCGTCGGTCGCTCTGTCGATGAAACTTTGCGTTTGGTCCAGGCATTCCAATTTACTGACAAATATGGTGAAGGTGAGCATTGTGCTATTTATAACTTTATATGTATTTAAACGAAAAAAAACTGAAGATACTCCAAACTCAAGAAAACATATTTGAATTTAATGCTATCGACATTTCTGCTTTGTTTCGCAGTTTGTCCCGCCGGTTGGAAGCCAGGTCAAAAGACCATCAAGCCGAGTGTTGAACAAAGCAAGGAGTTTTTCCAGGAGCAGTAAATTCTTCTAACAAGCCACTTTCAAAAGAAGCAGATGAATTTTAGTGAAGAAAAAAACAACCGATATCTTTTTTCTAGATTTTGTGCTCTCATCTTACTATATATTCTTACTCCTAAACATTTGTATTTGTATCTTCCTCCTTTGTTACTCTCATTCATTATTATTCATCTAGAATCCGTATGTCACAATTATGATTCTGTGTATTTACCACTCATAAAAATAAAATCTAATGGTGATCCATTTCTTAAGTAATATATGTATGCATGACTTTGTTGCCTTATGTCATTGATGTCATTTGATGTTTTATCTTACATCGCTAGTTGGCTCTTCTATAATGAACAATGAATATTTCATATCATCATCACATGAATCACATAATATATTGTAGCCTCGATAAAAGATGCATTGCTTCTTTGCATGATCTGTGTGATTTGCATGATGTATTTTTTAATATGTACTTAGAAAAAGACACTTTCGGCGAGGTGAAGTGGCCTCTGGTCCGTCTTAAGACAGGAGCATTGACTTTTGCTAGGCAAATTAGGACGCGGCAAAAGTACCGAGAGTTTTTTTGTCGTTTTGTTCTCAGTTCTCTGTTTTCCTGTCAAGTGCAGTGGAAGCAATGTGTGTCGGATCTTGTTCTGCTTTGTCTGCTTCACAGCAGAATTCCGTTTTTCATTCATTCCACTTTTGGTCTTGCTGCCTTGCTGTTGTGTTGCGTGGGGTTTGTCTTTGTGTTTGTCCGTTGAGTTAGAATTTTTCGTTTTCTCTTTCACATAGTATCGTCTCCATGTACATAGTGCATGTAACAGTTAAAGATCGCAAATTGATCTCAATCTCGGTAGCTTTTAAAATCCAGTTTTAACGGTCAACACGAAATAGAAAAGTAGTCTTGTTTAATTTGTAGATAGCAAAGCAAGGCAGCTTTGGCTAGTGGCGTCGTTTAGTTGATCTTTGTTTATTTTCGTTAATATTAAAAACACGAGGTTTTTTTCTACTGACAAGTGACTGAGAAGACAGGGGAGTACATAATATTGTACTTTAACTAAACCATAACCTTGGGAGGTGAAAGTGTTTGGGAGAGCTAAGATCTAAAAGGTAAGTCATTTGTCATTTTTAGTGTAATTTTGTGTTTTGTGTAATTTAATTTAATTGGTTTGATTGATAAGTGACCTGTATTTTAAAATTTGTGTGTAGGTTTCTACCATGAGTGACTGTGTTTGGACCAGTTCCGAATCCGGAGAATCCTCTGACGAAGGCTGGGAGCCAGCAGCTGTCAAAAAGAAGGTGGTGAAAAGGCGACCTATCATTGAGGATACAGACGATTCCGATCGCGAGATTGTGGGGTGCACATCTTCTGAAGAGGAGGATAATGACGAAGGCACGGAAACGGAAACCGACGTGATTGGGGATAGCTTTGAAAACTTTGAAGACGCTGTCAGTGAACCTGATCTGCGAAATGAAGATGGGAAAAGAGACAGCATACCGACGAATAATAATAAGGATAAAAAGACAGAATCGCTTTCAGATGACAGAGGATCATCCCCAACTGCATCGAAGCCGCCTGCAGGACCCAATGGGAGCGGTCAATCGAGCGGTGAGTCACCTAACACTACTGACGAAATTGCTCCAGAGGATACTGACCAAGCTGTAAGTTCACCGTCCCCAGAAAAGAAGGATGATCCAATTGCGAACATACCGCATTCAAAGAATGTGGGAAAGGTGCAGGTGACTTCTACTCCTGTCGTGTCTGGGTTCAAGAAACCTGTAAGTAGACCATGCGCAATGATGCCAACTTTATTTTTTAAATACATTTAAATACATCAATTAATTATTATTTAAATAAATTAAATAATATTGTTATGGGCTCTATTGCAGCATTGCATGGACATCACCGCTATTCCTGGCAATCTTCCACGTTTCAATGCAACTCTAATAGAAGATGATGAGTCTCCTGAAGAATCCCCCAGAAAAGCTACTCCGCCAAAGACAGTTTCAAATAAGGTCATCGCCAAACCAGCGAAGAAGAACGGTCCTTCAACTGCCGATAAAGCGGTGGAAGATATGCTGGTCGCCGGTCTTAATGATATTACCTTAAAAGGACAGCGTCAATTCTCCTTCAATCAAAAACCTACTGGTGGGGTGATGCGTCCCTCAAGAGCAGTTGGTGCCACCTGCCTAGACTATTACTCTGAAGAAGATGAACAAGATGAGTCCTTATCTGCTAACTTTGACTTTGACGACGACAAACTTGGAGACTCTGGTCATGGAGATTCAGAGATTCAAGTTCTTTCCAGTGAACCAAAAAAGCCAGCAGAATTGGTGACATTGGGGGACTCAGACGACGACATATCAGTATTAACTGACCAGATGAAAAAACTTCCTCTGGGTTCCAAAGCTGCAAAACAGGACGCCCCGAAAAAAACAATATTTCTGAACGAGCCTCCACCAATCGAGAAGAAAACTTACTCATACAATCCGACGGATGTCAAGCAACAGGAGTTTTATGGAGATGTGCAACGGACTATTTCAAAAATTGCGAAAACGATTGAAGAAATGCCAATGCCAGATGATGAAGAAGTGGAGTTGTCTTTACCCAAAGGGCTAGTGGAATTATTTGATCATCAGAGGTATGGACTGCGCTGGCTGAGCTGGAGAGAAAGGGAGTTTCCCGGTGGTGGAATTCTGGCTGATGAGATGGGTAAAAGCAAAAAAAAAATTTCAAAATCGTATAGCCTGCATCTACTTGTCAAATAAATTGCTAACGTGTCCTATTTGTTTTTTAATTTCAGGTTTGGGAAAAACCATAATGGTAATTGCTCTGATAATGAAATCTAAGGCTGATTCGACACAAGTGGACAACGAAAATTGGATAAGCACGGATGAAGTCGGTAGCTGTATTCCATCCAAGACTACTCTGGTTGTGTGTCCTGTAGGCTGTATTCTACAGTGGGAGGAGGAAATCAAGTCAAAAGGACGTGGCCTTCGGGTATACCTCTACCATGGGCCGCACAGGACCACATCAGCAGCTCAACTTGCTCAATATGATGTGGTTTTAACAACTTATCACACTGTGATCGCAGAAGTCCCTAAAGATGGTTCCAACTCCAAGAAAAGTCCAATAATGCGCCTGTACTGGAGAAGAATCGTTTTGGATGAAGCTCACAACATCAGAAACCCCAAGACTGCAAGTGCATTATCCATCTGCCAATTGAAAGCTAGACACCGCTGGGCTGTAACTGGCACTCCTGTCCACAACCGACCAGAAGATTTCTACAGTGTCGTGAAATTTTTAAGGCTCACCCCTTTCGATGATCCAAAAGTATGGGACTTCTGGATCGGAATGAAGCAAGTACGGAAAGCTACCGACGCTCACCAACGACTCCATACGTTGGGAAAGGCACTGATATTGCGCCGGACAAAGAATGAAGTGGAGGCTCTAGGTGGAAATGTCCAAAAGATACCTCCAAAGAAGGTGGAAGTTGTGGAGATAGAGCTGACTGAAGCCGAGCGTAAAGTATATGACTATCTGATGCAATTTTGCAAAACCATGTTCAAACAGTTCATGGAAGACAAGGAACAGCGCGAGCGTGAACTCCAAGGGGCTGCAATGACTTACACTGCTGAGCGACGCAAAAAGAAACCATCAAGACAAGAAGACGTTCCAGAAGATATCCGCTTTTCACATTTGTTCGCACTTCTCATCCGGCTTAGACAATGTGCTGTCCTTCCTCACTTGATACATACCATGTTGGAAGATGAGGAAATTGATGAGGATGCTTCATTCGATGAATTAAATGATGAACATTTAGTTAGCAAAATTAATCCTGTGTTTGACCGACTTTATGAATCATCAAAGATAAGTCATGTTAGTCGTATTTCTTTTCTTTTTTTTACTCATTGCATGTAATAATAAATATAATGATAATTAAATATGTGTGGTTTTGATGTTTTAGATTCTTGCAGACTTGGACGCACTGAAGAATCAAGCTAAAGCCGAGGATCGACCGATGGACAAAGTAGTTATTGTGTCGTCATGGACGTACACGCTCGAAATCATTCATGATCACTTACGAAAGAGGCGGATATCTTCTGTTTACATCACAGGAAAGGAAAAGCCACAAGATCGAGCTGACAACATGAAGAAGTTCAATACTTATCCGGACAAGTACCACGTATGCCTGTTGTCGCTAATGGCAGGAGGAGTAGGACTTAATTTGGTTGGAGGAAATCATGTGTATTTTGTGGAACCACATTGGAATCCTCAGATGGAACTGCAGGCACAAGATCGTGTTCATCGTTTTGGTCAAAAGAAGGATGTTTTTGTAAAGAGGTAAGATGCTCTCAAGAAAGCAGACTTTACAACACATTATGCATTTATGCAATCCCAAAAAAATATAATTGTTGCATTCCATATCTTCACAGGTATATTTCCAAGGAAACTGTTGAATCCCGTATAATGGACATACAGGAGCAGAAAATAACCTTGGCAGACGGTTTACTCAATAGCGCAAAACGGACTAGAGGTGGAGGACTCTCCATCGATCAATTACGAAAATTATTCGAATAATTTATATTGCGTCGACAAGGATATGTATTTAAAATTGTGCTAACTTAATCTTTATATAATACTTGTGACGCGTTCTTCCAGCAAATGGATTGATGTTTCATAATTGATAACGCTTACTTAATTTTAATAAGTTTTTATTTAAGATGGAATTAATAATAATCATGTTTTTGACATTACCGGTATCAAATAATTTTAATAATGATAGTATCTTAAAACAAACGAAACCCTAAAAATTATTTTAATAATTTCAATGAAAGAATAAAAATGACTCGGTATTTGAATGAAAGAATAAAAATGACTCAGCATTTAAATGAAAGAACGGAAAGTACTTGTGAATCTTTTGTAGCGATAATTACGCAGCATAATTTATTTTTCAACTACTTCTAAAATTACAAGCATATAATCATGATTCGTAAATACATGTAGTACATAACATACATGATCTTTCTATGATTGTTTTGATGCACAATTACATTAGCATTACAATCAGCTAAGGATAAGTAATATTTTACTATAGTTAAAAGCATATTCGAATTAAGTTAGTACAGCTATGCAATGTCTGATACTTAAGTGGTAACAATACAGTTAGTGTAAATTACTTGATTTGGTCCGAATTTTTGGCGCATATGTTAGCTCACACTGGACATCATCCACACGACAAGAAAATGTGCGTGTGAAATCAGTGCAGGTCAATTTAGAGTATTGGTCCCTGTTTTGACGCTGTGGGTTGCAAGAATTGTTCCCTTTTTTGTTGCTGATTTTGCTGCACTCGTTACAATAGTAACATGTACACAAGATCAGACAACACACTAAAACTATCTACTAAACTATTAACGTTTTAGTTATTAATTGGTACTTTTCGTTTTAATTTCCTTACCTTACAAGCATATCTTTAAATTTATGTAATACATTTGTCAGGAAGCAAATATAAATAACTAACTGTTTTTTAAACAATAATTATCGCAATATCCAGTAAATGTAATAACAATACTAATGCAATGCTACCATCAGAATCTATACACTATGCAGAGCAACAAAACTACTTTTTCTAACCCCTAATTTTCCACCTCATCAAATGGATCTCCATTATCCGTACTTTCCATCTGCATTCCATCCTGTAGCATGTGAGCGATGCGCTCTACATCAACGGTTTCGTCTTGCTCGTGGATTTTCTTCAACGCATTTCGCACAATGCAAAGGTCACCCCTCAGCTCAGATACAAGGGCTGCTATCTTTTGTGCATTGCTGAGTATCTCCACACTCTGAGTGTATGGATTGTAACGGACTCCAAAAGGTCGTTGTATTTTCCCCGCAAAAGACCTTAAGGAAAAATCTAGCATTTGGGGCACAGTTTTTAAGCATAATATGTATAAATTGGAATTTTCCTCAAATCACCTCATTTTCTCCTTGGCGTCATCAAACGAGTCAGTAAAGAAGTAAGAGTTTTGATAAGATGTTATTATGCATTCTTCCTTCGCTGTGATGTCTGGGTCAAACGGTTTTATTTTATGCTTTGCCTCAAGTGCATGTTGTAGTTCTGCCACAGAGGAGAGCAGTCCAGCCCCATAGACGCGGAGTTCATTCCCTTGCTTGCAAAGTCCAAACTCGACCGTGAAAAAGTAGCACTGATTTTCATGAAAATATTCAACAAGGCTTATTTTTTAAGTGGATCTTCAAATGGATTAAAGCTACTTTCCCAGAATCAAAATCTCTTAAAATAAACTGTTCTATTGTGGGAGTTATTACCGTTGCAATTTTAGACACTTCTTCCTCCGAGGCTCCAAGAGATGCGAGCCCTATTTCTTGCGAAAACTGAGCGAATGTTGGGTTGGCAAGGAGTGGCATATGCCCCAGTAATTCATGACAGCAATCTCTGTCAACCAAGGGGTGGGAAATGTACCGTTCGATTATCAGCTCAAATTTGAAAGATTAACTACTTGAAAATGAAGAGGCATCTTATCGATTAGTAAAGCTTACGGCTCTGGTGTGTAGAAAGGATCTGAGGAGTGTCTGATGTATTGGGTACAATGGAAAACACGAAATGCCAAGCCAGCAAGAAAGTCTCTGGGAGAAAGGTAGCCTGCCACCGGTCTCAGTTGAAATCCAGTCTTACCTGCCAACACAGTCAGAGCAGTAGTAGAAATGATGAAAGGATCTTTTTAGTCATTCGCTCATAATTATGAAGCTTTTAATGTGCTTACGTTTGAGAAAGGAGTTTATGTCTTCTAACTGTGGAATGTTGTCTTCTTGATAGCCACAAAATTGCATCAACTGACCCCAGTTTTCCAAATACTCTTTGCAAGCATATTTTGGGTAAAGTTTGTGCAACTCGCGAAACACTGTCCCCCTGTATGATATCATTAAATTATAGGCTAAGCCAGCAGAGTTGAAACTGGATATGGAGTTTAATTTATTACGATAAAAGCTAGAAAATTAACTGAGATTGGGTTGGAAGGAAAGAGCAATTGGCAAATTTTAAACTTTCACCCCGTTATTCCCAATACCTAAAGGGTTGTTGTATCAGTGTGCCCCAACATTGGAACGTTGCCATTTTTTTCGCAAAGCAACAGTTACGTTACACAATCGCTGTAGTACAAAGTGGAGATAAAGTATACTTTTTACTTACCAAGTTTTGATTTCTTCTTTGGTGTACTCCACTCTTGGAATTGGCTGGCCACTATTAAAGCAATTGAATTTCTATAGTATCTTTAATTGTCTGCGTTATAATGAGTCTGAGATTAGGTTTTCAACGAAAACGTTACAACAACTTACTATTTGTATGCATTTGCAAGATCAGAGAAATACTTCCTACGTTTTCTGTACACAGGATCTTTGAAACCCTAATGAATTCGTAAAATCATTATTTGTATGAGCCTAGGTCGAAGAGGGCATAAAAATTAGCAATGACAAGGAATGAAAAATAAATTTTCTCTCACTGGGTGATCAGCGTCTAGATCAGATCCATACATGAGTACGCGTTGACCATGATCAAGATCAGAGATTTTCCGTGGGAACCATGGCATGTCCCCAAAGTCTGGGGTAAAACGAGACATTGCTTACACTCCCTGAATAGATTTTTTAAATCTTAAATAGAAAAAATAGGATCATACCAAAACTACTCATGGATGAGAGACTGGTCAACTGCCTTGGAAACTTGTGTCCTTCCTCAAACGAAGTAAGGTTGATTGCGGCCACCTCTTTTGATAGAGTATCCATGATTTCATCCATCAACTGATTCTCACAGTCGACATCCACCATGATTTCATACTCAGACGGGCGTCGTTTTGACTTTCTCGATTCGATGTGAATCACATTGACCCCGTTGTCTTGGAAAACCTTCAACGCCCTCGCCAAACCACCCACTTGATTTTTTAGGGAAAATACGACACAGTTGTGTGTGGACTCTTTGTGTAGCGCCACTGTATTCATATCCGGCTGACAAAATTATAGATAAAAAATTAGTGCTTTTAAGACTCCTAATCAACCAAAAGCACTTTTTGTAAAAACTGACCTCTCGAGCTTTCCCTGGAATCCCTTCTTTCAGTGTCCAATCAGTGCTGTCTCCCATTCTGTAGAGCCAGAGGCCAATCAGACCTTTCCCAGATCCACTCATCGCTCTTCACCAAACTAGTCTGAAGCAATGTTGTTTCTCCTCATTTATAATTTAGATAATTTTATGAAGCAGCTAAAGAGACAGAAAAGGAGAGCACAGTTGTCTCTTGGTGCCCCAATCAAGCTGCAAATGTAGAAAGACGGTCACCAGCCAAACATCACAGTCACCTTCTCCACTGCTCAGCTTCAAATAGCACACTTGGTTTGCCCCTATACTTTCTCTTTATTTTCACATCCGTCGCACTCTCTCACTCCAGACCGAACAATGTCTTGCGAAAGACTGTGCTCTTGTTCTAACCTTTTCCCAAGCTATTAAAAAGTTCCTCAAGGAAGAACAAAGCCTCACAATCGCATCGTTATCGTTCTCATCAGCGCAACATGTTTTTCTTTCGTATGAAAAAGTACTCGGTCATTTCCTTTCTCACTTTTCACACTCGGTATCTCTTTACTCGCGTGGTAGCATCGCACCCCAACTTTCACCCACGATCAAACGTCTTTCTGGCTTGGAGTAAATATAGCATGAGAAGGGAGGGGAGTAGTAGAACTAACAAGAAGAAACAAAATCGAACTGACTCATAATAACGATATACTCTTTTCCCATCCATTTCTCCCTCTCTCAGGCAATGATTCTGATTATGAGATAATTTGACCTCACTATAACTTTTTGTATGAACAATCAGACTCACCGCCAGGAAGTTTTAGTATTACATGGATACAGGTTTCTGGAAAACTGTCTCAAGATAGAATTGCCCGTAGTTCTAAATAGCAAGTGTATATTTCCACATCAAACTCCAGAAAATTCACCAAATTTTTTACCTGCACTGAAATTGTGATGCCAAGAAATTTTTTATCGCATTTGGAAACTTGATATGAATTAACTTGGTATTGAAGTGTGAGCGTGTTCAAGCTAGAATGATGTACAAATTTGGAGCGAGACAAAGTTAACATTCTCAGGATATGTATATTTCTCTAAATCTCTTCGTATTTAAATTGATCGTAACGAAATGGGATTTAGTTTAAATTGCATGGTGGGATTAACTACTACAGGAAATGCTAGACGTATCTGCAAATACGGGACGTGTGTGTAAGCCAATTATTTAAATTGCAGGAAATGTCTATCTCTGAGAATCACACTAGCTTACAAATATTATTATTAGCTTTGTTAATGGCAGAGGAAATATCATGTACTACAAGCTTACGAAAGAAAACACCAGAAAAGCAACAATGACAAGCGTTGTTACATCATAAGAAATGGTGATCGTAAAAGTATTTTATGGAACTTTCCTGACTTGGACTCAGAATCAGAATGTATAGCCTGAACTGTGTTTTTTTAAATCTTCTGTCGTGATGTGATGAGCTGACTTTTTCGTGCCCATTGTCACACTAGCTGAAACAACACGCACAGATCTAGAGATATGTGATATGTAGGCGTTGATGATACTAATAATAACGGAAAATGTATCATCCTCATTATTTTTTAGTTCTTGAAAACCTCTTCAAGACTCACTAAAAGTTGTAGGTCGGATATCACCGGATCAAGTCAGCAAATTTAGTTTCTACCAATGAAGTCGTATTATTTGCTATTATTTTCCAAAAAATCTTCCATGTATTGAATTCTTTATGATACTTTCCCACTGATGAAATAAATTGTGTTTTTTTCTGCTCAGTCAGTCATAAAACAAAACCAATGGTAGTTTTTTGTGCTCATCATCATTGATGACATTGACTTGAAACGTCTTTTTTCGTCTCGGTGGCACATAGTCATGAAGATAGGTGGTTGCTGTTAATATATTAACCTGTTTATGTTTTCTTTCCAATGCTATACCTACTTGTGACTCACAACTTGTGAGTCTGTTGGCCTTGGAATGGGAAGGGTAAAATGGTCCTACCTCTCAAAAGTTGTTCATTTCTTTCACACTTTGAGAACAAGACATGTACGTAGGTGTACAAAATGAATCCTGCCAGATATCTCCTCTGACCATAATGCCTGTGTAAGAACATGGCCACGTGTTTCGTGCTAAGGTTACTTGCGTAAAGCAATATTTTTTGTTGTAGCAAGCAGCAGCATCAATGGAAAACCCCATTAATTGAAATCATCGAATATTTTCCCTTTTCTCGTTTTGTTGAATCACTCAGCATAAAATTCTCGTCGCTTTTACTGATTTCCAAGAAGAAGCAAAAAAGAAAATCTTTCTCTCGGTTTAACCTCCACGTTAAAAAGGTACATGGAAGGATTCAACACTTTCATGTATTTACATTGGTAAGCGGGGAAAGGAGAAAGGTACATCTCGAGAGACTGAGATTGATGCGCTAAAATGCCATTTTTATCCTCTCTTTTCTCCACCACCATTCTAATGTCCTGCATTCAAAATCAACAGCTTTCCTATATGTTTTTTTTCTTTTAAGAAAATTGAATGTGATTGTTACGAGGATAGACAAACTGCAAGAATTACTATTTTCTCTTGTACCACTTTGAAACAAACTGGTTATGAAACAGGCAATGGAGTCAAGTGGAAGCTGTTCGTCTTCTTTAAAAAAAGGCATGTGTGGTAGGTAGTTAATGCTGTCATGGTGGAAGGGAAAGTGGTGCGTGATTCTAGTCAAGTGTGGATAGCACTAAAGATCTACAGGTACTTTCAAAGCAAATATTACATGTTCTAAGAGTAAAAAATGGGGAAACACTGGATAAAAGTGATGCTGCAGTAAAGTACCAAAGTACCCAGTCAACAATGATGATGATGATCAAAATGATATAGCGGTCCTTTTTGTTCCATTTGATCACGTTTGTTTGTCCGCGGCCCCACCAAATTAAAATGTCTCTCTCAAACAGCTTTCCTGTGCATTATCGTCCGTTACACTTTATTCAATGGCGTAAAATCTATTTGACCATTGAAGATCAGAAGTTTTTGCGAATGGTGGAATATAACATGAATAGAATATGCGAATAGAGTATATTTACAGACAGAGAATTTTTTTACATCTAACACTTGTGGATTGTTTTTGGTTCTGGAGAAGTAGATTAAAAAATATATGTACCTGCTGCAGAGTAATAGACAAATCATTCATGTCCGTTTTATAACATTTGTAAAAAGCGAATTCATGCCCTGGTTTTCTGTAAGTATAATTGAAGTAGAAAGATGAAAGTGTTATAATGGTGGTTAAATATGTTTAGTGGAAAGGGTGGAAACTGCGTTGGGGTGACGGTGACGTAATTCGTTGCGCACATACTGAGCATTACCATTTTTGCCGATTCCTTTCTCATGCATGCTTTCCTTCTGCTCCTTCTTTACTCTTTCTCTGTTTTATGTCAGTACATGGAAATACCATTTCCTCTGGAATAATGCAGAAAGATACAACTTCTGAAATAAAGAAGAGAGAACCCACTTCCCCCCGTATGAAAATGATACTATTTATTTCTGTACTAACATCAATGTAAAGATGCAAACCCAACTCGTTTTTAAAGTATGCAGATTAAATACCAATATCACAAATGATTCTTCTCGTTAGCAACCGTATAAATTCTCGTAAAATTATGTTTTTCTTTGATTTTGAAATTATTTTGAAGATATTAAAGGATTAAATGTAATTTAACAATGTATGCCAACCATTCCTATAAAAAGCAGGGTAATTGTAAATTAATTGCAATTAGATATCGCGTGAAATGCAAATGCCACAATATTTATCTTCCGTTTAAGTTTCTTCCTCAAAAGTTTTCCATTTGTAGCAATCAGAGAAACAAAAGATGATAGTGATTCTGAAAAGGGAATGATGAGCGGTAGTTTTGCTAGTATGGTACATATTTGGTGAAAATAAGCTGAGCAAATAGTGTTTTCACTTTTGAGCCTCTTCTAGAGAACCATTTCTATTCCCCTTGCATGCTCTCTAAAACTCTCTATCTTTCATGAACAACGAGATGCGATGGACTTTCATGAAAAACGGGACATAAATAGGTAGTAGGACTGTCGAATTTCAAATGATATTGGCGTAGGCGTAGCAGTCGATCGAAGAATTTCTAGACAGAACTTTTCTCTTGCATATATTATATGT
>JAQIXW010001333.1:0-19994 GCA_034700685.1 Willowsia buskii | reverse complement strand
TAAAATGGATGATGACAAGTACAGAACAAAACTTAAAAACCCGTGCGTAAATACTGTTACTGTCGACAAAACTTGATCTCTGAATTGGCGCCGCATGGTGTACACATAATATTTAGCAAGAAGACGTCATCATCATCATGTTTTCGTCGAACAGCCAATCAGGTGGCCAGGAGCCCATATGTATACCATGCCGCGCCAATTCAATAACCAAATTTATTTTTTTAGTATATTTATGAAAATTGTAACTTTGTAATTTTTGATTACCCTTGACAAAATCTAAATATACCTTATAATTTTGCCTTACAGAGAGAAACTATAGAATGGCCCTCAATTTTTAAACATAACTTATTCGAATTACGCCCTTTAAATATGCACATAGTGTTATCAAACTCAATATATAAGCAACAAAATATTTGAAATTGAAGTGAACCCCAAAATTTTCGGAAAAAAATACATAGGAACAAGTCATTAGATGCTGGAATATGAAACCAGGAAGTTTTTGTGGAGTTGTATGATAGATTAAAAAGTTTTCAAATACCCGACTAGACTAGAGCTTTGTGTATTCCAAAAGTTTCTTCCCCTAGTGGATATTACCAGTTCAAATATGGCATTCACAGCAGCTGCGTTCAAAGTGCACGGCCATTTACAAAAGGTCATCCATCTCCCCTATATCTTTGTCACGTCTCCATATCAACTCAAACAAAATCCCACCTACAACTGCACTCTCCAAAAATTCTATAGATTTTCTTGTCGTTTTGCATGTGTCTTGATTCAGCTCATAACACTATGCAGACTTTTGTGGTTGTTTAGCTACTTGAAAAGTGGACAAATTGTAAATAAAGTGATTCAGTTAGTCCTCAACACGTTGCTATTCACCATGTGTTTTATCGCCACGTTACTATTTGAACAAATAAATTTAAAGAAAGACAATTTCATATTTGCAGAAACCCAGCGCTGTCAACTTTCTCCAGTGCTAGCTGAACTGCAAAAGGCGTCCCCAAAATACAGATTTCTCGCAGATCTGATAATGCAGAGTATAGCACTTGGGTGTATTTCTTTTGTATGTATTTTCAGTGTTCTTCCATTTGCTGTAGATTATTGCCCATTCCAACTTGTAGCTTCTTTAGGATTTACAGCGGTTAGAGTGAATATCCAAAATTTCCGCTATTTTATCAAAATATTTGCAAGCATCGTATACACACTACTTTCTCCTCTCTATGCTGGCGCAATTTTGTCATTTCTAATGTATGGCATTTGTATGGGAGATGGCACTCAAACTTGCACTTCAACAATTTACGTGCATCCTCATAAATTTTCACTGAAACCGGAAGCTGTTAAGCGCAATTTTGGATATTGTCCTGCCAAATATGGACACCTCATATTTTCTAAATGTTACCGAAAATTCCAATGCACAAGAATCGTTGTTCAAGCGGGAAACAACGCTTCAGCGTTTATTTACGGTTTACTAGCATCTGTTGGGGTAGTGGGAATATCAAGTGTGGCGTACTGCACATTAAAATGGAACAACAATTTACCTGTTATTATGCACTTGGCTTTTGTGGCTGTTGTGGTTTTTAGCATTGTTGCCATTTTCATTCTTTCGTATTTAGCTAACGGGTTGCATAAGAATGGAAATTTGTTTAGGCGCTTTTGGGGAATCCTAATCGTAAAAAGTGTTGAAAGGAAAATGTTGAAAGCTTGTCCAAAGATAGGGTATAGTGTGGGTCCTTATCGCAATGCAAAAATGCGCATGGCATTGGAAATAATTGATTTAATTGTAGCATGTACTATAAATTTGCTGTTGATTGGACAATAAGTTTATTGTAAAATTAACTGTAAGTTATTCTATCGCGTTGTCATTGAGGAAACATTGAACTTATTGTTAGTTAGTTAGTTCCTCTAAAATGCTCATATTCGAAATTTGGTAAATTTTGTGATCTATTAAATGTTTAACATTTTAATTAGAAATTCAGAATTGATATATTTCTTTGTGATATTTCAAGCATGGTTTCATTTCCATTAAAATGCTGCATTGTGAAACCTATGTAGTGAGTAACATTCAATTTATGAAAAATACTAAAGCAAAATATGCTCTTAGCTACCCATAAAATTGGTATGAAAAGCACTTGAGCTGTAAACATTTGATTAATACTTTGCGGATTGCAATTGCCAGCATGTTTAGTTACGTACTGAATTGTTTTTGTAACGTAATTGGGTATTTTGTGGCAGCATAAAAGATCCTTTAAAATTATAGCTCATGTTGGATGCATAAATTTATATGTTTGTACATAACTTAAATGGCGTCTTTATTGAACAAGAAAAGCCTACATAACAACCTATGGGTTTAAAAATGCACAGGTTTTTTGGTTCCTGCTCAGCATATAATTTATGAACTTCTGCAAAATCGAAACTTTTAGAGCTCATAAATATTCAAATTTTCACTTCCTCAGTAGTCTTCAACAGTTCAAATAAAAGCATGGTGTTCAAAGCAGCTGCCTTCAAATTCCACTGTCACTTGCAAAGACTAGTCCAGCTTCCCTATATCTTCTCCTTCTTCTTCTCATAAATACTTCTTCATATCAACTAACACAAAATCCTGAGTACAACCAAGTTTCTCAGAAAATGTATCGATTTATTTGTCGTTTCGGGTGTACTTTACTGCAAATATTAACATTATGGAGAATTTTCTGGTTATTTTCTTATTGGAAAAGTAAGCAACTTCAACAACAAAATTATTCAGTTGGTGCTCAACACATTACTCAATACAGTTGATTTTGTAACCATGACACTATTTGAGCTTATCCTGTTCCACAAAGACGATTTCAAGGACGAGGCTAATGGCAAACCTAGAAGTCCATTGTTTAGCGGTGGGATTCGTCTCAATCAGGGGCTTTTTGCGACCCTTCCATTTGCTATATATTATTGTCCAATACAACATTTAGTGTGCTTAGAAATAGGTCAAATCAAAACTAATACCAAATTTTCGACTATCGTATGCACAGTATTTTCTCCTTTATACGTTACTGCTTTCGTGTCTCTCTTTTTGTGTGGCGTTTGCTTAATCGAGCGTATGCAGACTTGTATTTAATCAATTTATGAGCATCCATTAAAACCGGATGTTATTCACAAACATCTTTTATTTCCATTATGCACAAGAATCGAGCAATTTTGCTAGCTGGCAACAATGCTGCTGCAAATATTTACGATGATCTAGCCTCTGTGGAGAAAATATTTGAGGCTATTAGTACTGCACATTAAAATGTGAAAAGAACTACCTCTCGTATGTATTTTGCTTCTCTAGTGCTTTTTATGGTTCTTATTATATGTGCTCGTGTATTTAGCAACCGCCTTAAAAAAAATTAAGAAATGTTCAAATATTTCTGAAAAAGATTTATTCTTAAGAGCTGAGTTGAGCAGAAAATGTTAACGGCTTGCCCAAAAATAGGGTATAAGTATAAGACCTTTTCAAAATGCGAATACGAATGATTTTACTTAGGTAACCACATATCATCTCATTATATACATTTTCATACACTTGAAATGAAAAACATCAGACAAATTATTTGGTCATAGAAATGAATATCAGACACTCGAAATTGTCGACGAAATGAACGTCAGACACATGAAAATGCAGAAGAAATATGCATCAGACATTTGCATTTTGTGAGAAAATGAGACTTTTTAGCAGTCATGAAGCTTGATGTTTAGTCTATGCATTGCAAACAGCCGCATGACAATCCATCAAGAAATAAGGAAGTAATGACGGCAAAAGCTCCTCACCCACGTTGGTGGGTGCAAAAGAATGTTATGTAATCAAAGGTTACTACTAGAATGCACAAATCTAAAAACTTTTTAGGAAATAATAGCTAAACTATCGTATTTTACGCTAACAATTTTTATAAAAGTTAAATAAACCTAGGAAATCTTTTAAATATTATATTAGCATAGTCAAAGTGACATGGGGCGCTGTGCTGCTTCTCTCCCAAACCATGATTTTTGCAAGTGTCTGATGTTCATTTCGTCGACAATTTCAAGTGTCTGATATTTATTTCTTCCACCAAATCATTTGTCTGATGTATTTTTCTTTGGCATTTTCAAGTGTATGAAAATGCATATAATGAGACGATATGTGATTGTGGCGTGCACTATTGGTATGCTTTTGACTTGAAAAAGGACAATTTAATTAGTCATAAAATGTATTTTAATAGAAAAAAAGTGCAAATAATATAATATATTGCATAAAAGTAGAAAAGTATGAACAAATATTTATGTATAACTCTTTAAAATCATATCAGCTGCCTTCTCCGCAATGACAGAAGCCACACTGTTGAATTCTGCCTCCAAATCATACTTAATATTGGGTGGTAGATAACTTTGTTTAATTTTTTAAATAATATTTACTGCAATATAAATGTCGCATCCCCTCAAAAAAAATTTTTTTCAGGCCACACTATTTGCATAAAAAATGTTTAACTTCAAAAATACTATTTTTAAATTAGCTTTAAAAGAACTTATATTCTGAAGGTGTTATGTTGTACTATCGATACTAATATTTTAAAACATGCAAAATCTAAAAGAGCGCGCTCTTTGAAAATTTTCTCTTGTGGAAATGTTTTAGAAACTCACTAACTGCGCAATATAATTAACAATGAAACCAAATTAAAACGAAATAGTGTAGCACAGGTTCATACCCTATTGATTATACAATTATTTGATGCAAAATCTTATGGAAAAGTTATGGTAAAAAATTAGTCAGAGAATATAAAATTAAAGAAGGAAGAATATGAATAGCTTCATTTACTTCATTGGTTCTTTTAAAGTATTTTTAAAGTGAACATTGCTTCAAATAAATTTTACTTTTTAATTCAGTAAATTACGGCTCCGCAAACAAAAACTTAAATACGAAAGTCCCTAGAACTAAATCATGAAAACATTAATAAAATTGAATTGAGGAATAAATTTAAACCTAAAACTGAATTGAACACTGGGAATAGAAATACTTTAACATTTGTTCCACACAACAAGGATTCTTGATAAAATGAAGTTGTTGATGATATTTCAGCAAATGTCTCTTTAAAAAAAGTATTATTCAATGTTCATATATGGCTATGTATATGGAGTTTTGTGTTAAATAGCTAATAATTCACAAATTTAAAATGCATCGCAAAAATTGTGCGCACGCAAAATAAAATACTTGCTATTAAAATTACTATGACGTTTTGCCACATTTTATTAGGTGTTTCAGCAGATGTCAGCTTTTCAAGTATACTAGGCATCTGTTCGTCCTTTTCAATAGCATATTCTAACGCAGTTTTACCTTTATTGTCAACAGCATTTACATCCGCACCTAGTTTAAGTAGGGTTGACACTACATTGTCCACATTTCGCTTTCCTTTTACTACAGCGATGTGTAGGGGTGTACGCCCCTTGCCATCCCTACTGTCAATTTTGCATCTTAGTTCTTTTATGTATCTAATTGCCTCAATGTTTCCCCATTTTGCTGCTGAGTGCAACATGGATTGTATTTTACTTTTAAAGTGCGGTGAGCTTTTTCCAAAATTGACAAGAACTTTTAGTATATCTCTGCTCTTATTACCACAAATTGCACACTTTAAAGCTTTCTCCCAGTCAAATTGTTCCAACCCATTTGTCTGTTCATGCTTAACATTTTTTATAGTTCCTGCAATAATTTCAACGGTGTTTGGGTGAACGTCATTATACCGTAAAGCAGCTTCTAGAAAGGTGTTCATATTTTTGTTTTGCATCATAAAAATCTCAAGGCACCCTCGTTTTAAAAGGAAATTGACCAATTCCGTAATCATTTCTTGAGTAAAAAAGTTGACTGCTCTATGTGCTACAGTGTCTTCTTCACTCACTGCATATGTATTCGCTCCCTTTTCTATCAAGTACTTAAGCAAATCTAGATGAACTCTCCAAGTTAAAATTGGCGTTCGCTTGGACTCAGGTTCTTCTTCGTTAAGAAACTTAGGATTAATTTCTAAAAGCGTAGATACAATTTGTTTCTTTTGATTTATAACTTCCCCTGAGTTGCTTAGACTGTCGTGCGTGCAAACGTGAAGCAATCCCTTCATTTTAAATACACTTTCTCCGAATTTTTGTTTCAGATAACTGAACATTTCATAGTCCCCCCGTCGACATGCTTCGTGGAGTGGAGTACATTCCCAAGCAGTGAAAATTGTTCTTCCAAACCTCAAGTTACTTATTTTGTTTTCCATAATTTGTTCCACAAATTCACAACATTCTACAAGAAGTTCAAGACTTGACGAGCTTGCTGCAGTTAGAATTAAATTTGGCCAATTATCTTTCATGGAATCTAACTGAGTTGTGTTTTTCATTTCTAGGCAACACTTCGAGATGATTTGAAATAGGCTTAAGAAATCGTGGTAAATACAACTTTCAAGAGGAGTGTAAAACCTTGCTGAACCAGTGCAAAGATTTTTTGAAAGTGTTTTTGAAATGTATTGATACCGTCCATCATCTTTACTAGTTTTTAGTTTTGACAAGAAACCATCCAAGAAAAAGCATAGCGCTGCAGATTGAAAATTCACCCGATAGTATCTTGATTTCAGGTTTTCTAAAATATCCAAAATATATTGACACAAAGCACAAATTATTTTTATTCAATACTGCCACAAGTACTATAATTTAATCATAGTTGACATCTTCTAAAACTACAATTGAGATTAGACTTTATGCTTATTTGATTGTGCGAGAAGGTTTCAATTTTATATTTAAGTTTCTTTGCATAACGAATTTTACAAAATTGTCATTTGTGTTAATCGGCGCAAGACAATCAAACCGGTTGAAAGACTTATGAGATATTTTTATTTGGATACACACCTAACATACCGTAAAATCTGATATAAACGTATCTGCGGTATTACGCGCCCCCTTAATTAAGCGCCCCTGCGTCTACTGACCAAAAAGTCGACGGAGTACATTAGACGCCCCCTCTTATACCGGCCCCCCTTTAATAGACGCCTCCCAAAATTTTCCTTGTATAAATACCATAATCGTCTGTAACTATTTCCAATGACAAGCCTCTGTATGTAAATAGACGTAACAAAGAAGATTTATATCTTCACACTTAATAGTTGTTTGTTTTGTAGGCATGTTTGATGAATTGGTTGATTTGCTAGCTATATGATTTGTATTCTTTTTGAAAGATTCTGCATTCTCTTCTGTTTATCTTTTATTAATGCATACGAATAAGAAAATGGTGAGGCTTATCAAATAATATACATTGCATATTGATTCATATTTACATGGCCTAAAACTCAAGAGTCGACGTAGTACTTTAAACGCCCCCTCTATTACCCGCCCCCTTTAATAAGCGCCCCGGCGTCTACCGACTAAAAAATCGACGGAGTAAAATAGTCGCCCGGCGCTTATATCAGATTTTACGGCATATACTGTTTGAAATTGTGTTAAAATATGATGCAAACACACGCCAGTTTTTTATACTAGATTTCCGTGTGTGCAAAAAATGGTGCATGACAAAATTGAAGAAAATAAGCAAAATGCCGCCCATATCTTTATCACTGTTTTAAAGCTTATGCGAGTTTTACTTGCCTGCTAACAAGTTAAAGTTATTCGATAGGAGCACTTCAACAAGGTCAGCAAGGGGTCTTTGTGCTCTCCCATCTTGGGTCCAGCTATTGAGTACCCACCACAAACAGTCCCGTAAATAACCTTCGGTGTTTTTCGTCCTATTTTCAATTAAACGATCATTAATGGTACAAATGTCATCCGTAGATATTTCCAGTCCCGTTGCAATCTTTTTCCATTTACGTTTGCATTCTTCAACCATAGCTGATTCGCCAATTTTCCACCAAAGTGAAGTTATGGAGCATTCTAGAATTTAAGATAATAGCAAATCATCAGTTTATAAAATCCAAAACTGTAAGCATTGAATGCTACAAACAACGACTTACCATTGCTATTTACTAGTATTCCACGATCAGACTGACTCAGATCTATGAGCTCAAACACAAATTTTTTTGCTAGAGCTGGCCCTTCTTTCTTTGCATTAAAAGCACAAATGGGCAGAAGAGTTTCAACAAGGAATTCCGCAAGCAAAAACTCAGCATATGTTCTATGCAAAAACGTAATTGTTATTTGCCTTTCTCCATTATGGTCTAAAGGTGACATGTCGTCTTCACTAGCCGGTTCTATCACCAGAAGCCCAATGCTGTTGACATCTTGATAATCATCAAGATTAAATATGTCAATGTTGAGCAGCACTTGGGCTTGCTTAAAGTGCTTTGGGAAAAGTACGTACACGGAAGCTATTTGATGAATGTATTTCATTTGTTGATACGTATGTACATTGCTTGAATCAAATCTTTGTTTCATTAGTACATCATACATCTCATATATGGATTTTTCTGGTATTTCCACATCTGAAATTAGTTCTTTACTGGTTGAGTGCTTTCTAGCATCCTCTTGACAAATTTCTGCTAATATCAAACATTGAAGAGGAATTCCAGCAATATCAGTGTCTTTGGAAGCAAACACTGACCGTACTGAAGACGCCACTCCAAAAGCAAATTTTTCAACATTTTCGTTTGGAATTATTTTGAATTTATCGTTCCAATATTGTTTTAGAAAACTGATCTGATCCTCTGACCGAAATGGTTTTATATCGTATGAAAGAACTCCCAGTTCTTGTTCAAGCAGCTCTCGTTTATGTGGTCGGGTGGTCACATAAATTTGAAAGTTCTTACATTCGGTAATTGTGCATTTTAGTACTCTTCTAGCAAGTTGAAGCATATCGGTGGAAAGTTCATCGAATCCGTCGAGAAATAGCTCTACACTTTGCGTGGGGTCGTTCAATAGACAAATTAGAATTTCTCTCCCCAGATCATTAAGAGCAAACTGACTAGCAAACCATCCTAGCAAGATATCTTTCGATAAATTTAGTGCTTTTCGATCTTTATTCTTCAAAAAATCCGAAAAAATAAGAAGGAAGAAAAGTTTTTTGGGCACATTTCTTGCTCTTTCGCGGCAAATATTGGCAATCAAGGCAGACTTTCCCATTCCTGGGGTGTCGGCAATGCATATTGGATATCCGTTTCTTCTTATGAATATGTTAGACGAAGCATTGTTGCAACATTCGGGTTCACCAAAAAACTCGGATTCTGGGATCAAATTCTGTTTGTTGTCAAGATTGGATTGAATTAGATGCAAACTTCCACGTGTCCTAATCCATTCATAACTTCCTTTTTCGTGATAAATATGATGGACGGATCTTTTACCGGATATTTGAGAGATTTTCTCGAAATCTCCTTTAAATTTTTGCAAAATATAGCGGCCCTTTATTTTGTCAATATGCTTGCTAGATCTGTAAATTCGGTTTTCTCCAACGGCTTGCTGCAGCTCAAAAAAACTGATGTTTTCAAACAAAAATATGTCTGTACACTCCATTTTAAATATATCAGGTTTGATTTTGTGTCGGGTAGAGAGAGTTCTGGGTATGTAATATGCGGGTTTTCGTGGAAGATTGCACTTAGCCAAGAGAAGTGTTTCCGGTTTCATGATTTGCTCAATGATTGGTCCACACACTCCACGATTTAAAACGGTGTCTTGATCGTTTTTGGGTAGTCTTGAAAGAAGTTCTTCTAGTGAAATTTTTGATTCCAAAAATTTTATCTCCTTCTTCATAATGTGTTGTTTGGACTTTTCGTCCAAGTCTGCCCATTTCATATGTTTGATATTTGCTTGAAACTTCTTCCAAAGATTATCTGTCAAAATTATTTGTGTAAAAGTTTTAAAGTAATTAGGAATTGCGAAGAATCGAAAAATACCTACTAACAAGGATATCTCATGATCGATAACACGCAAATTCAAAATAAGATATATCACATCTGATAGAATTTTTAACGGAGAATCGAATGGTGCTAATCTTAATCCCTAGTGGGCTAATCTGTGGGCTACAGCAGCCAAAAATGTTTGGGAAACTACCACGAGTACAGGCAATTTATACACCGGAATCAGGTCTCCTCCCTCACTTTTGGGTTTAAACTTTATTTGCATTCAATAATTCTTTTATTTTTTCTGCTGAAATAAAGTTTAAACCCAAAAGTGAGGGAGGAGACCTGATTCCGGTGTATAAATTGCCTGTACTCATGGTAGTTTCCCAAACATTATTGGCTGCTGTAGCCCACAGATTAGCCCACGAGGGATTAGGATTAGTATCATTCGATTTTCCGTGAAAAACTCTACCTGATGTGATATTTTTCATTTGCGTGTTATCGCCCATGAGATATCCTTGTAAGTTCTTAAATACATACAATTAAATCGGATAAAAAAGTCTTCAACCTGCATTCATATTCCAAAAATCAAGTTCAATCATTCAATAAATCGGAACAATTTGAGCTTTTCATGATAAATTTTAAGGGTAACTTTGTGTCTCCAAATGACTTACATACCACTGCCACACAAAATGTGTAATCACTCTACTAGTTCTCAAAATTTGGCGGTATTATTCTCGATACTTTCTTCACATATCTTGTGTAAGCCCCAACAGTGATTAGCAAAACTGATATGAAAGTAAGTATATTTAATGTAATAGGAGAAAGTCTTAGAGCCTTCAAAATGTTAAGGTTACGAGCATTTAATTCAAATTGCTACTACATCTTTAGATATCTTATCCCTTTGATAATATTTTGTTCTTTGAAATTAGCAGTACCAGGCAGCACTGTTAGTTTTCTGCTGTTATTACTTATTTCAAATAAATATTGGCGCTTTATATGGGCAACTTGGGACGATACTAGTTCCAGCGAAGCTTAAATTTAAAGTGAAGTCGTAAAAGTTGTATTTGAAAATGGTTAAATTTTAATATCTATAAGAACAAGAAAACCCTTTATTCCAGTCAAGATTCTATCATTGAAAATGATCAATTACCTGCCATACTCTTCCAGCCACAGTTATGTTCAAGAATGTGAAGGAGCGACGTTAATTTGGCATCATTTGCAAGTCGTGACCTCCATTCCGTTAACAGATCTCCGACTACATCGGGAATCGTCTTTTTGCTCCACAATATTTCACGTCGGAATTCTGCAATTTTGTAGTCTGGTAAATCTAGTCCCTTAGCTAGTTTGGACCACTCATCCACCAGAATGACGGCTGATGGATCGCTTAAAATGGCATGAATAATGTCGTGGAATTTGCAGTCTACGAAATAAGAATAATCTAAGATGCCTGTTTATGCTTTTATTTTAGATTTAATTTAGACAAAAAATTAAACTCACCATCGTTTCCAACAATAAGGTTTTTCATGGTTGGAAAGCTAACAAAAAATTACAATTAATTACATTACAAACAAGTATTTGTATACCTACCAAGTGGGTTGATAAAAAATATCCATTGCTAAAATTCAAATGTTTAAACGCTAGTTGGAAACCACTAAATAGTTTGACATATAGTATTAATTATTTGCGACAATTGAAATAAGTGGAAAGGTTTCTGATTCTTGCTGCTATAACGAACAAATTTACTACATCACTAAATAGTTCAACTTCCTAATGTTCTGCTTTCAAGAAACGCATAGGCCATTTTTAGAAAAATGTTTGAAATATAGTTTTAAATTTTAAGGAGATTTAAGGTGATTTTGTTTAATAATTTCCGTTGCGATTCCTTAAATGTACATGAAAACAGGGGAAAATATTTAAGACGACGATTTTTGTTTTTAAGAAATGATAAGTAAATACGTATACACAAATTAATATTCACATTTTTCCACAATGCATACAAAATTTTGGACTGGTAGATTGAGTATAAGTTAATTATTGTTTTATGAAGTTGCATTGAACATTTAAAATGTAAATTCCCAAATTTACCGAAAAGTTGAATGAAAGCTTTAAACCTTACATTTGTTGTGAAAAAGTGGCAAAAGTAAAATACACGTTACATGGGGACTTTAGAAATGCACTGAGCCTTTAAAAGAGAATATCAAAACTGCACGTTAGATGTTCAATTTGTCTATCAACTTTAGCCATTCATTAATATCTGAAATTTTACATTCGACATAGAAAATGACTTATGTATACCATAAAAATGAAAGGTATCTCACCTTTTTGAGCATAGAAAATAAAGGAATAGTGACATACGTAATTTAGTTTCCTTCATAGTTTTTACACAAACTGTATTGTTCTTCCTATGTAATCTTACTCTATTCAAGAAATATTGTTAGTCATATTATGAAATGTATTTAATTTACTAAAGCATTGGTGCACGCCATGCAATTTGAGATCGTCATGAGCTCATGATCAATGCGCATGATAAATCACTATTTATTCTAATTATTTGCTGCAAAACTTTTTACCGAAATTTTATATAACTTCACTTTTTTCATACCCTTCCAGTTCTTTTGTTAGTAAGTACATCTGGTGTACATATTTTTAACAAAAAGTGTATCACAAAATCTACTGCATATATACAGTATACTGTACTGTACAGGATTATATACTAACCTGCAATGTTAAATGACTTGATGGTCAGTGCGATTGAAATCTTTGTCACCGATATATGTTCATTATATTTGATGTAATACGGAACACGTTGATGTATTTTCTCGACCGAAATTCACAATTTACCTTAAAAAGAAACTTACCTTAAAACACCACTGACATAATTGAATTGCAAAACTGACTAAATCAGCCTTTTTAAAGCTCACACAACACGTAACTCACTTCATATAGTCTTCCATTGCATGAATTTATTCACAATAAAATGTTTAATTAGTTTACTAGCTCACATGTTCCGCTTTGGTAGCAGCATTTTAAATTTTATAGAGTTTCAGGTTTATCACATGTCAATAAAAACAAGCAACGTATTCACAGGCACAGGGTACATAATTTTCAGAATTTAAATTACGCAACTTAATTTCAATCCAATGGCTGACGGCATTGAACTTTACTGTATCATTTCGTATCTGCAGAACAACTAAGATTTTATCTGAAGGGGTGAAATCAATTTATAAGAAGAACGGTGTTCTGAAAAATTATTACCGCCCATGTCCAATTGTGTCCAATGATAAATAGTTTTTAAATTTTTTAATGCTTGCAGCTCATTGTTTAGTTTTGAATTTATTATTTTAATGCGTGTACTTTAACGAGATTGACACACTGCTCCCGTTTACAGTTAATACATAATATATTGTATTCGAAATGGGGTTACTCGATGTAATTTCCTCCCAGTAACATCAATAATCAGAATAAGCAAAAGCTATTTTGAACACCATGTTTCTTTTTCACATCACGTCGACGCGACGGCATTAGAAATTCTGATAAAAAATAAGATGGATGGGAAGATATATATATAAGTAAAATTTGTTTACAAAACGGATGTTTTACGCACATCAACAAAAATATTTTTGGTGAAAATCAGAGTTTCCATATGCACAAATATCGGCAGTAATTCATTTAGTTGTGTTTTATCATCAATTACATTGATTTACGCACCCCAATTTAAATTTCACCGGACTACGACATATCTGCACATTGTGTGACAAAGAACATTTGCCAAGGTGATTAGAGGTCATATAATAAAACGCATTCAATGACCTGTTTGCATGTGTTTACTTCTATTGAATACAGGGTGTGTAAATATGGAATTAGTATGATCATTTTTCCACAATCAGAAAATGATAAATGATACGAAATTGACCTACTTGATTTAACACTAGTCAATCAGGGTGCAACTCCGCGTCACAACATGCTTAAATATTTATCCTAGATTAGATAACCTGAAATGTATTTTATCAATCAATAATAGCATCCATTCTTTCCATAATTTATCAAATGGGCATGAAAATTACTTAAAACGTGGAGTAGAAGATTTACCAAAGTTTATCCTCTAGAAAATCTCCGGTAAATCCTTTTCTCATATCCCTGATGGGCAAAACTTAAGTTTAAGACGGTTCCCAGTCAAACACAAAGATCCCTGATGAACAAAAAATATCTCCAAAAAATCTATGATTTTGCACGCATGTTCTGTTAATCTAAGACATTAATATTTTTATAATAAATTCACTGGGCGCGATATTTTGATCATTTTTAGATTGCAGTTCACCTACTTCTATAATGCTCCAAATCTAAATACGCTAACAACTAACAGCTGAAAATTTGCTGGTGGTGTTGCTGGAAATTCAAGAAATAACAATTACGACAAATCATTAGATATGTGCAAGAGAAACAGGAAAAATGTTATTTAATTGCGTCAGAAAATTATGTATCACGAAATTATGCACAAACATACAGACAACTGACAAACATATTACGGTTTTTTTGCATATACGGGGATATGATTTGAAGCTAGAGTTGCCTAGTACACATTAAAAATGTGGAAGGAGTTACCTCTTCTTATATATTTGCGGACATGGAAATTCTTACAAAAGTTAAGTACGAAATTTCAATCTCTGATGAACTTTTCGAAAAAATCCCTGATATGCCAAATTTTATCTCTGATTTCCTAGAAAAATCCTTGATGAACAAAAAAATGGATGAGCAAAGGACGGCGGATGCCGATTATAATGTGTACCATTAAAATGCTGATAATTTTTTGAACTTCAAATTTAATGGTCAAATGATATATTTTAATAAAAAATAAATAAATAAATTACATCAAAATTATTTACATCCAACTCTTTAAAATCATGTCAGCCGCCTTCTCCGCAATCACATAAGCAGCCGCCTGAGTATTCGCATTTGTCACACTGGGCATCACTGAAGTGTCCACCACCCTCAAATTCTGGAATCCCAACACCTTCAACTCCGGACTGACCACCGCCTCCGGGTCCCCACTCTCCCTGCCCATTCTACAAGTCGACACCGCATGACTTCCACTTGCCGCCTGATGCCTCACCAAACACTCCCAGTACTCATCAGACCTGAACTCAAAGTCCTTACAAGCGTGAGCCGGAT
This sequence comes from Willowsia buskii, assembly GCA_034700685.1. Taxonomy (NCBI): domain Eukaryota; kingdom Metazoa; phylum Arthropoda; class Collembola; order Entomobryomorpha; family Entomobryidae; genus Willowsia; species Willowsia buskii. Next base: position 5,049 of record JAQIXW010001333.1, on the reverse strand, counting down.
TCGGCGGATATCTCACTCCCATCCTCTGATAGACCTCAGTATTCTCAAAAATATTCAGTGCAATTTTTATCGCATCTACAAGCACCTGCACGTCATGCTCTTCACTCAAAAACCGGAAGTTGATTATTGGATCTCCATCGATATTGCTACTGTTGAGGGTCACATAGCCCCTACTTTTCGTCCCCACCAGGAAGATCCCACACGACATGATCGTCTCATTCGGGGACAATTGGATCTCATTATTTTGATTCCAGCCGGATCCTGGACTTTGCAAAAATGTGTATTGGATATCAGCCAGGTCCTCTGGTGACGCCAGAAATGAAGGCAAAAAAGCTTGACCAGGGATACCCTGGTAAACGGAGTAGGGACCTTCGCCAGTTTCGTTGTAGAGCTGAAAGTTTTCTGGAGTGAGCATCTCGTTTGGGTCGTAGAGTTGAGATTTATTCCCGAAAATTATGTTAAGCTTGAGAACCATATGGTCCTGAAGACTTTGACCCACCGGAAGCGCTTTGACGAGAGGGATTCTCGCGTTTTGGAGCATTCCACTTGGACCAATCCCGGATCTCATCAAAATCGCTGGAGAATTTATGACCCCAGCGGAAAGTATGACCTCTTTGTTGGCAACGGCAAGAATTTGGGCGAGTCCACTGGCCCTATCTGTGTACATCACTGCGACAGCTTTGCCCCCAGCGGTGAGGATCCTTCTCACATCTGATTTAACGATGACCTTGAAACTCTGCTTCCGGTTGGAGGAACCTTGCTCGCCCTTCAAAAGTGGCTTCAAGTATCCCGAATAGGAGCTCACTCTTCTTCCAAACTTTTTAGCAAATTCGACCGGAGTGAAGCTCACAATTTGGGGGCCATTTGGGTCGACCACGGGGTATCCCAACGAGTGACCAGCTTCAAGCCATTCCTCCAATCCGGGAGCGAATTTTTGTTTCGAAACTGTGATCGGTCCTCCGTAGCCGTGTTGATCTGAAGGAAATTGACCTTGATAGTCTTCAAGTTTCCGGAAATAAGGTAACAAATTGGTGTAGTTCCAGGAGGAGTCCCCCGTGACCTCTGCCCACTCGTCGTAGGTGTAGGGGCTGCCACGGTTGAAGACCATGCCGTTAATGCCGCTGGTGCCTCCAAGAAGACGTCCCACCACATAGTTCACTGTCTGCAAAGTTAAAAATAATTATCTGAATTTCTCCAGTAAAAATTCATTCAGGAAAATAATTTGCTATAAAAATTACCCGATTTTCCAAGTCTGGCTGATGAACGCTTTTGTACATTTTTCTGTTTTCATCATTCAAATACTTTCCGAATAACGCGGGAATATCTAATCCCGGATTTGGGTAGTCCCCGTATTCGAGGAGGAGCACAGAATGAAGCCCGCTTTCTGCAAGGCGACGAGCCACAGCGCAGCCGGCGGTGCCGCCACCAACTAAAGTTATTATACGAGAAAAAATTAGGACTTTGCACGCACAATAATTAAAATGACAGTTAAATATTTAATTACCTTACCCACTATGAAATCATACGCATCCCCGACAATTGACGGAATCGCTGTTCCATCTGCTATGGATGCCTCCGCCGTTGAAAACGATTCAGAAGATGAAGATGAGAACTGGACAAGTGCAGAGATAATCAGGACAACATTTCGGATGGCTTTAAACATTCTGAAATATAAGTTTGCGTAAAACCCACAAAAATATTAGCTAACTTTTTAAACACTTTTAGCACGACATGATGATTTGAGAGAGAACAATTTGTAAATGACAATGAAACTAATAATTTTCTTTGGCTTCTTCCCCTTCTTCTAACTAAATGTTATGATTTTAATTTCAATCGCATTTTTCATAATGTTGGACCCTAGGAGTGGCTGAAGAGTTGAAGCAAGCTAAAAAATAGATAGTATTTACAACTGTCTGCTTTAAAATGAGAAATGACTCATGCGTGAAAATTTTACTTTCAGGCAATAAGCAGCAATATGTGAACAGCACATTAGGCTTCACTTGCAGAAAGTTGGCTGCTTCTATTTGCAATGAAGAAGCTTTTGAGAATGTAAAAGGGAAATGCTGAAAAATCAATTTGGTATCTAGGGCAACCACATAAAATGAAATTTGCTCTCCACTCTTTTGCCAGTGCTCAAAGAATATTATTTTTTGTGGGAAGCTGGCAAATTCAATTTCAGTTGAGTACCAAACATCTCTGTTGTAATTACGAGAAAATGTTTCAAATCCATCACGATAAAAATTCCACTATGAAAATGATTACGACCATGATGGCTCAAAAGAAAATTATTTGTTTCGTTTTCAAAATATAGAGAAAAAAGTTTTGCAAACTTTATTGTGCAGCTTTTACACACCTGAATAATTCAATGAAGATGTGAGTCTAGAGCCAGTCATATCACTAATCACTTGTACTGCTGCACTACGCAGTTTTTGGTATATTAACTGAAAATTTGACCACTTACTTATCACTTTAATCTTATTATTATTTGTGTGCTATATGATTTATTAACAGATCACTTTTTTAATGAACCAAGGCTGCGTTTTGAGTAAATAAAGTAAAATATTTTTGTGCGAGTAAATATTTACAATTTACACATCCAGTTGCATGCACTTTAGTGAAGATATCTTTCACAAGTGAGGTAAACAAGGAATTTTTCCACGTGTATCTCTAAATGCGTGAAGATTACTTAAGGCTTGATTTATTTTTAAAACAGTGCAGCTCCACTTCATGAGTGGGGTAAAAACTACAGAAATGCAGACAGATAGCATGTCTACAAGAAGGACCTCAGAAGCTTTACGTGTGTAACTTTTTTCTAAAAAGGGATAAGTACTTTCCGAGTTTCAACCACATGCACAGAAGGAACCACAAAAAAGGTGAATTCTTGCATGCAATTGAATGAACTAGAGATCTGGGTTTTCCTATTAAATTCACCCGTCCAGTAAGCACATTGAGTTGTTAAAGTTATAAATCTGATTTTTGTCATTAGTGAAAACATGGCAATAATAGTTAAAGGTAACCGTTACAGCTTTCAAAATTAGTGGTCAACAACGATGTCATGTGTGGTATCATTTGGACTGGACTCCCAAGAGAAAATTTCTTAAATTTAATAATTATTTATCTTTGCATGAGACTTACGTTAGTGATTTTATGGATTCATATCACCAATTTGGTTACTAATGGTTGGATGTTGGGTTCAAGCATTCCATGCAAAATCCTTGCCTCTTAATCATCGCAAGTTGTCTGTATCCTGCAGTTTAAGGCTTAGAGCTTAGTGATGGTGTTTCAACCTGGTGTTCATTGGATTCATGAGGATTCATTATAACAATGGACTACGTACCAATATATTAACATGTGAACTTAACTGCACGTATGCTTTAAAATTGTTCTTTTAATTTTCCTAATGTGCTAAATACATAACTCATACGTAAACATCTCAGGAAGATTATATGACCAGGAGTTGCATAAAGTTGGCTAATATACACTCATCGACTGGTTTGATTTATTTAATACCTCTCCATTTCAGTTATTTTGAGTGCTGGAATATAAATCAACATCATATAATACTATTGTTTCTTACAAAAAAATTCGGTATGAAAAAACAGGTTGAAGAGCTAATTGCACTGTAAAATAATATGTAACATGTAAATGTAAAATTGTTTAATATAATAATTTAATGAAATTAAATAAATAGTATGATTTAATTTATGATGTGATGAATTTAAATCATTTGAGTGTTACTTCAAATTTGGTTAAAACATCACCTTTACGTAATTAGTTGTTTAAAGTTTTAATTATCCAATGTAAATATGTACTCTGCGTACATAAACAATTTAGGAAGATTATGTGATCAGGAGTATGTACACATGTATACAGTCATTAACTGATTTGATCCATGTAAGGCCCCTTTGTTATGTTGAGTGCTGGAGCATAAATCATATTTTTTTACTAAAAGCATCACATGAAGAAATAAACTGAGCGAAACTTATTGCTCTGTGAAATGAAATATGGCTGGACAGTTAACCCCAGATGCTGAGACCAGATTATGCTCAATAAATACAAAAGATTTTAATATAAAAGGTCAGCTTTAACAAAGTATTTATTAAAATTCCTCCAATTGTAACATTTTTTCATTTCAATATCCAGTGTTTGATATGACTTAAGTTATTCTTTTATGAGTTGAAGGGGAAAATATTAATTCTGCTTTTTTAAATATTTGTTAGAGTCACGGCAAATATTGTGTAATATAGAATTTTCATTTTTTCACGCCTTGGACACACTTCCGGTATAATAATAAAGCCTTCATTAATGTATGGTTGATGTTTAGCTATGTAGTTATAAAAAATATTTTATAACGAAACATTCTTTCTCTTAGAATCTTGTAAATGGTTTGATTTGAACCTTTTGACAATTATACCTATTTTTACTTTACCTTTCTTTATAATTGCACATTAGTATTTCAAAATGCTGCATATTAAACCCTATTCCAATGAATGTTAGCCCGGAATTCATATTTAATTAAAGATTAATAGGCATATTAAAATTCACTGTATGTTTCAAAGCCTTTTAGCGTAACTTCTTCTAATTCGTCAACGTTTTGGGGATGTGTTTTGCTTTTAATGATGTCAACAAGCTAACAACTTGCTTGCCTTTCACGTTGATGGAAAAAAATTAATATGATGGATTGACATCTGAAACTTGTAAAATACTTCGTTACGTTTTTTACTCCAAACTTTTGCAATGTAATGTTATATTAAATAATTCTTTAATGAAACTGGTGATTTAGTCTTCTTTATTTAGCTTATGATACAAGTAGATATCTCGAACAGTGTTGAGACCAGAAAGAATTTTTCTCTGAAATGGCAGCATTCTTAGCACCAGCACAAACCAGTTTTTATAAAACCAAAGTATTCTTCTACTGTGAGTTGGTTGTCGTACTGATAAATTATTTATCTTCCTTTTAGAAAACAGTTCCACAAAAAACGAAATCATTCCTGCGACAAACCCGACCGGAAACACGACAAAGACCACTTTTATACTGCCCTTTATACT
>JAQIXW010001332.1:0-19997 GCA_034700685.1 Willowsia buskii | reverse complement strand
ATGATAATGCCAAATGTTTTTTCTTCTTCTTCTGTTCGTTACATCTTTACAGCACTTTTGTACTTCTTAAATCCAATAATAATAATAATAATGAGAATCAATTTAGGAATTTAGGAATCCAGTGAGGACATGCGAAATATGAATTATTATTATGTTTTTGTGCTGCCTATATGGTGTACATGTAGTAGGTAGTCATGTTGTGTGAGAAGATTTGAATTGACATTTTTTTAGCGATGTACTTTGTACTTGTTCGACATGCTTGTGGTGGAGTGAAGGCAGTCACATTGCATGTGAGAGAGTCAGTGGCTGACCCAAATGGAGATGAAATGCACACATTATTATTATTAGGATTAGTAATGAAGAGTGTTTATCTAAGCGGAGATAATATGCCACATTAATGTTACCGCTAACTATACTAACTGCACCATAACAACTCATAAAAACCAGATAAGAAAGGAGAAGCGATAAAGGGAAGAGAGATAAAGAGGATAAAAATAATAATTAGATATTTTTAAAAGACGCGTTCAATGCATCCCATCTTTATCGAATCGTAAAATTGTAATGGTCTCCTGTATTTAAAAAAAGACCAATTTAACAACTGCTCACTACAGAGACGTGTCTCTTCATTTATTTATTTTTTCCGCATTTAACCTCCTATCTAACTTGCATATTTACTCAACATGTTTAATCACGATTTAAAAGGTTACTACTAACAAGCCATACATGTATTATTTTTTCTTTTCAGCAAGTTGAACTGGAGATCCTCTCCGCCTTCTAAACTGCTGTTGCCACTCTTGATACAAAACAAAACGACACTTGACTCCTCTGATCATTAAGAAGGAAGAAAAATCTCCACTTGAGACATAGGTATTTCATTCTCTCTTTTTTTCGCAAGTAGTACATTTAATGCCAATGTGTTGTTGTCGCTTTGCTTGTCGTCACCGTCATTATTCTCTTTGTCCTTATGCAATGTCCTTTTATCTACGGCGCTGGAGCTGTCTGGAGAACAAAAGGTTGGGTATATGATACATTGTTAAATAGCATGCTATTCTCGACGTGAACGTGACATTTTTCTAGACGAAAGAAAAACAGTTCCGTACAGTTATTCCATGACTATGGCTACGACTCTTTGAGACCACTACACGCAGAGATATAACGATAAGATAATACGATGATCATTAAAACCTGATTGTGTCGTTGTTGTAGTTTTTTTTGTCGTCGTCTTCGCACCAGCAAATGGTAAGATTACAGGGAAAATAATGCTGCAAAAATGTGGGCCTGTCGGGGCTGACAGTTTCTTGTTTCTTATGCCCACTTTCATTCTGATAATTTTACAAGGGAATATATAGACATATCTCTATACATAATATGGACTTCTTCTTCGCTTGGAAAACTGGATAACATCTATTAAAGCACTTGTGTATAAACTAAGAACATATTTTATTACATGGTTAGGATGACAAGAAGGTCAAAATGTTTACGAACACTATCCACTGATGTATCTTATTTCTCTGGTGAAGATGGTTGTTGACCAAATGCTTCAAATAAAAGGAGCGTTTGCTTTGTGCGATATTGTCACTTGTCACCATTATTTTCGAAGGTTGTCGGCCACTCATGTGAGTAGTGAAGCTTGGGAAATAAATTTTGCTAAAAAAGTAAGCTGAAAATGTATCGATATAGGTTTGTTGATGACACCTCATTAAAAACTGGACGGTATCTGGTAATCTATTGCTTTTATACACGCATTGGTCATCATCAGGATTAATTGGTATTGGAGTAAAAAAAACATGACATTGGTCGGAAGTATGATTGAAAAATGACCCAACCACGAACCAACTAGTTGGAAGCTACTTCTCAGGGAAAACAGTATTTTATAAGTGTGTACTCTTTAAATTGATGATTCTTTTAATGATGCTGACATTAATAACAGTTATGAAATCTCCTTTTGCGGCTGGAGACCCACACAATACCCATTTTCGCAGTGTACACATTATACACGACTCAAAATGAAAGGGAAATCTCAAAGGGAACAGGAAAAGTGAAAGGCTTGTAGTGGCAGTACAGTGGAGTAAGGATAAGTATTTGCGATAGTCTCCCGAGGACCATAACAACGCTTTCTCTTTCTCTCCCTCTGCCTTCCAGTCTCTCCGAGAAAACGACAAATAACCATCATCAACAACATTACGAGTTAAAAGGCTGTGAACTACACATTTACACTGGAAGAACGCAGTTTTGGAAGTCATTTGAAATTATAAATCTACATAATAAGAGCATACAGAAGATAAATAAATAATATGTGGAAGTAATGGCGACAGAAATACTATAAAAATTTGGCACTTTTTTTCCCCACTAGTTTCGCGTTGCTCCTCCGCTATATCCTCGCTAAATTGTCCCTAGCAGCTGAAAATGTTAATAATAATATGATATGATGCTGGAACGCGGGGTATGTGGAAAAGTGTAAATTTTCTCAGATGTTGTCATCCTCCTATATACCAATACACTATTGTAAATCTAAACTAATGGTATAAAAATAGTGAGCCTTTGAGTCTCGACTCCATTACATATTATTTGTATGGGATATGAAAAATGGAAAGTTATGTATTGTATATTTAGCGAGATCCAGCTACAAAATATTAAACAATGACAAATGACTGGAAGGCTGTTGGCTATTGCTGTCATGGTGCTGCTGTTCGTGCGGAATAATTTTTGTAATGCTTTCTGCTGGTCGAGCCCATGTCGTTGCTCATGTTATAAAGTTTCACAAGGCAACACTAAAAATCAATACTTTTGTCCGGGTCAATATCACAATAATAATATATATTAGTAATATTAATAACATGATAAAAATGTGCTATTATGTGTGATATGTATTATGTAAAAAAATTATGTCAAGTGATAGATAGCAGTATATAAAGTGAATATGGATTATATGCCTGTTATCCTTCCAACTTTTTTAGCTTTACTCGTAAGTCGCATTAGATAAAGTTTGAGTAAAAAAACTTTTAAATGGAAAGGAAGTTTCTTAATTAACTTTATAATTTCAAATAAATGAAACAATAAATACATTTACAATCAGGCCACCGACACAACCTGCAAAATTCAAAATGACCAGTATGAAAGAGTTTAGAGGATAAAAAACAAAAGCGATAAATAAACGAGAAAAGTAGGAGTGGTCGCAGGGTACACGTACACGTTTTGAGATGAACCGCCGTTTGACTGTTGGAATGTGTAAATAATAAAATATTATTATTACAAAGACAACGCATTGCATACAAAATTTTTAGAGTACGGCTGCTCTACTGTTTATCCCATGCTTGCTCGCTCCCGTGTACTCCGTCTCATTCTTCATATATGATTATTCCTGCGAACTACAAAGTGTTTTATTATTAACGTGAAAATATAATATGCTATTGTTAAAATCAACTCTTTGTTTTAAAAGATAAAAAGCCGGCAGCGCAATTCTTTATAGAACATCCGCATAAATAGAATGAATACGAAGTTTTGCTTCCACGAAAATTATGTACCTACCTATATACATACATTATTATCATCACTCCATGCAAATTTTTTTTCTTCTTCCTCCTCTAGCATTCCATACAAAACAGGCCGTTCCAACCCAGTTACGTGGATACGTTCAGAGGTCTCATGACTCATGATGTTTAGGATAAAGCTTTAAAGTTTGACTCCTGACTTGACTGATGAGCACTTGCCATCGCCCTGACGCCAGTGCCGTTGTTCTTGTTTTGTTGTGCAAACATCAACATTCAGCACAAAAAAAACTTTGTATCGTCGAGTGAAAAACAGAAGAGATTTAAACAAAAGGGCTAGAGACAAGACAGCGGCATAGCTTTATTTAATATGTGCTCGAGATACAGAGCCATTTTCCATCCAGCTTTTGGGTTTCCATTTGACCATTTCTCGAGAAAAAAATCGCAGCTATAAAGTTTTAAAGGGGACAAAAGGCCATTAATAATATATCGCTTTATTGTATGTGAACAATGAGATGGCGAATACTCTATACGAGGCGTAACCAGTTTTGTGTGACGCTGATAGACGCTTGCATATTATGTAACTCTTGGTTTACGTAATATAGTGTAATGTGTGATGTAAGTGATGTAGCATGAAAACATTCCTTTTAACAATTTATACGAATATCTGAAAAAATGTAGAAAAAATACTTTTCATTCTAAAATAAAACATGAATGGTGAATATACAGCAGGAAAAAACGCAAAATCTCTTGCGTCTTTTCCATCACCGCAACAGCCCGAGCCTTTGTCTCAGTCTACCCATCATCATGACAGCCGTCTGACTCGTCCACATGGTTGGCCTCCAGAACATCAGAATGAGGAGACTGAGCAAAAGCATAAGTACAAGCGGAGAAGTTTCTCAAACGAGAATATATATAGCAGCAGCAACAAGAACGCAAACATGAGCCACACAAATGGTAGCAGTAGCAGCAACTGGAGATTCTCCAGAAAGCGAAGCTCTTTCCAGGATCTATCCAGCCTGCACAACTTGGAAAGCAGTAGGAACAACAACGGTGGAAAAGGGAATGCTGCTCCAAGCACAAAAATCCTCCGTGGCAATGGTAGTGGCTCTTTTGGCCTCCGCCGGCGTTACAGTTTCGAGTCATTCGAGTTGAAGAAAGGCAGCAGCAGTGGTAGTGGAAGCGGTAGTTGGCCAGAAGGCGGAAGACGAGGACGCCTATATCCCTATCATCATCAATACTCATCTCTCCCCCTGCTATCGAAAAGACTGTCTTGTAGAGTGCTACCCACCTCAACCACACTGGAACCAATACCACCATCCCCAACTGCTCCAGAAGATGAGGAGGAGAATAATCCCGGAGATAATTCCAACTCAAGTGACATCCCCACTAATAACAACAATACTCATCCCTCTGGTGACAACCCTTCCACAGAAGAAATACAAATGAAGAAAGAAGGAAAATTATCAGTGGAAACTGAAAATATTAAACCTGCTGACTTTGACGGGCCCTCCAAAGCCGACACCAACATCATCATCCCCAGTAGTACCACGACTTTTGATAAAATCAAAAGTTCCCCTGGAGAAACTCTAAACTTTCTTTTGGATGAACTTTTCTACGAGCTCATTCTTCTCGTCAATTGTCTCCGAAGGGGATCCGGCTGGTTGGTGGATGTCACACAGGCCTGGTTTTCTGTACAGTTTTCCAACCCAAGAGATGACACAAAAGAAGAAAAGATATCTCCACTGCTCCTACTTTCATCCTTCGCGTACTCATCCACATCATCAAAATTATCATTATATTCATCACTCCTATTATCCTCTTGGTTCTCTGCACTCTCATCAGCAGCGACGTCAACAACGTCCCTTTTCAAAATCTTTTGTAATAGTTTACACAAACTGGGAACTAGTGCCTGGTCTTGGTACTCTCTTCAGTTTTCCAAATATCAGCATAACCAACTATGTAACAAGATCCTTGTGAAAATCTGGAGGCAAAAGGAGGTTCTTGTCGTAACTGCTGCCTCCGCTGCTATTGATGATGACTGTGTCAAGAGGAGCGCTAATGATGATGAGCAGCCGAAGAATGATGGCAAGGATCAAATGACAAATTATGCGACTGGTGATGATGGCGATGATAGTAATGACGAGGCTGACAAAAAAGTGTCAGATGCACGAAGGAAAGAGAATCTGAGAAATAGAAACGGCAGCACTACAACTGCTAGCGGGAACGGAGTGACGTCAAAGCTATCCCTTCTCAGGGAGAAACTTGTGAAAAGTCGTGTTATCATTGGTGGACGTAATTGTAACCGCATTGTATTCTCCTTGATGACATTAATGGCTCTTCTCCTGGCGATACTCATGATGCTCCTTCTCCTCTCGCCAATCCCACCAGAACAGATACCATTCTCATCATGCTCGTCGTCCAAAATGTTGAGAAAATCTCAAGAAGGACTTGAGAAAGTCAAGGAAACAACGAGACTGGTGACAATGAGGATGATGTTGATGCCAAATAATGAGATAATCGATACCACCACAGCCACTGATCCTTTAAAACGATGCAGCTTACATGATTCAATTATTATGAGCGAGAGGAATGATGCGGCCAAATTCGAGGGAAACTACTGCCAAGCATTCTCATTTGCATCAACTTCAAAGTTCTCATCCTCCTCATCTTCATTCCTGCTCCTTGAGTACGACAAGTCTAGAGAGGAAAGAGATACAGAAGATTGCAAGGTCGTAAACAAGGATGATGACGACGGTCAGGGGAAAAAGTTTCCTCGACATTCCTCTCCTCCCTGTAATCTGCATACTAATTCTAATAAAAATTGTCTCTCTGATGAGGACGCTGCTCATGATGATGATGACGACGAGAATGGCCATGCTGGTGCAACTCTTTGCACAAAAAAGAAAGAGTCGACAACGACTTTTGACGAACCGCAAGAAGAAGAAGAAGAGCAGGAAAAGAATGCGAGGAGCCAGGTTGGAGTTGGTGGAAGCGGGGTAGTGCAGCAGCAGCAGCAGAAACACCAGCAGTCTAAAGAACAGCTTGAGCATCGGCAGCAACAGCAACGAGAGGAAAGGAAAAATATCGTACTAAAGGAGCCAAAACTTGTTCCACAGGCTCAGTTGGATTTGGATAGTCAAGAGCAAGCCGTCTGGTTTGTGCTCTCCGTCCTCTTCACAGTCGTGAGCTCCTCGTGTGCACTCACTCTATTCCTCGTTTATCTACACAAGAGCTACTATAGCGGCAGCAGTTGTGGCAGTAGCAACTGCGACAGTAACATAGTTTGTTCCACTAATTCAAAATCTCATTGTCACCAACACAGTCATTATCGGTGCTGCTCTGATATCAGAAGTAATAGTGGAGAGCAGTGGCAATCAGTGTCCACGTCTTTGCCATGTCAGCAGATAAATTCCTCAGTGAATCCTGAAAATTTAGGGGATAATTGCTGCATAGTTGATATTGTCAATGGAGGTGGTAGCGGCGTTTGTCGGGATCAAGCTAGAGGAATTCGTCAAGGTTATCATAATGCCCCAGCTGCGCCGACCTGGAGTGACCCCAGAAGAGTAAGAATAACCGAAGGAGGCAGTAGCGGTACCACAAGTAAAAGAGTGAGCTTGGCAGGGTGCCAACGACTACAACAGCCAAATAGAGAAGAGCCAATACAAAAGGAACAAGATCAATACTGTCATCATCATCAGCAGCCTCAGCAGCAGCAAAAGTCACAAAAGAAAAGTTTCTCTTCATTTCCTACACTTCCCAGGGAGAGTGGTGGTGCGACTGACGTTGCTCCACTAGTGAAGAAAGCGAGTGTTGGAGGAAAAGACAAAAAGAGAAAGTGTAACAATGTTTTGGAGGAAGCGACTGCTAATGGCAGCCGAATAAACAGTAGTAGCGTCTCCACGTGTTTTCCCCGTCGTGCTTGTTTTTGTTGTTGTTGCTCTTGCAGTGGTAAAACTTGTAGTGATAGTCATAACATTCATGATCCAAACGACGATCATGCTGACGTCAGAGAAGACAATAGATGCGGAAAGGGAGTAGTCGAGCAACTGAAGAATAATAGGAATGATGATGATGATCAGTTTTATGGGGACTATAATAAGTGGAAAAGTGGAAGCGGCACCACCGGCCATACTAGTGGTGTAGTTGTCGGTTATTGTTATGACGGCAGTAGTGGCTGGCAGGGCGACAGCACAAAAAGCGCGGTGGGAGATGGCTTGCTAACTTTTGCAAAAAGAAATATTTCAAAGGAGACGATTTTATGTACATGTTATCTTTGTTGTGGCGCTAGTACTAGTGGTCGTTCTCAAGACAATGATGATAAAACTGGGACAGAGGACGAACAACGAAGATACCAGCAACGACCATGTTCACATGAAGAAGAACGACCAGCAACACATTATTATAACGGTGACCATTATCGTCATGTTGATTCATCAGTGACATTAGTGGACAGAGGAAAAGACTCATCATTTTCATTATCATCACCGTTGTTGTCGTCAACGACGTCGTCAGTGAATTGCCCTAACCCACATTACTATTATCATTATTACTCTCGTCTTCCTCCCAGCCAGTTCGTACAGCAGAAGCAGACGCAACAACAACAAGAGGAGAGCCAGAGCTACTACTACGAACGTCAGGACAACAAGTACTTTCTCAACAAATTTTGTCAACCTGATAAAGTGCTCTTTCCCATTTTCTGGACAGCTCTCGTGGTCGACTTCAATTTTCCTAATTGTTCCCCGCTCCTCCATGCATTGCTACTCGGAGTAGCTATTAAACTTATCAATTTGTATCACCATTACTGCTATTTCGCCCGTTTTTGGGGTGGAGCAGACCCAGAACCACAGTTCAACTGCGACCAGACAGACCAAAGTGAAAGGGACAAGGAGAAATGTGAATTTTTTAACGGAAAACATTATCAGCACCATCAGCAGCAGCAGCAAAACCTCTTTGACAATTCTACACACGACGAGGACGAGAAAAGGACAAAGGAAGGAGATAACAAAGAAAGGGAACAAGTTGAAAGAAAAAAGAGTAGTGGAGTAGTTTCTACTTGGGATTGTTCCCACTATCGTCATCATCATCAGCTTCCTCCAACTTCCACTTTTTCTCCACATTTTCCATTAGAAAAAGAGCGCTATCGTCCTTCCTCTCAGTCTTTAAGAGGGACTCCCGACAGTTGCAGAAATTCCTTGGAACAACAGCACCAAGAAGCGAAATTGAAAGAGGCTGATGAATTTACAGAAAAAGTATCCCGACCATTATCGTCATCATCTCGAGTGAGGAAGCTTTACGACCAGTACCTCCACTTGTTATTATTATTCACCCCACAAAAACACAATTTGCTCGGGTGCTCGTCAAAAATTACCATTTCACTTTGGCTCTACTTCATTCTCATTCGGAGGCTGGGCTCTCTCCTGCTTTTCTCCACTTCTTCCAATTATTTCCCAACAGCGGCATCATCCCAGCTTTCCGTTTGTCTCACACACTTACTCGGAATTGTAGGACTACTTTTCGGTCAGTTGTGCGTACAAAGATTAGGCTGCCATCTGAACTGGAACTATTATCCGAGTTTCTGGTGCAACAACCAGTGGAGTGCTAGTAGTACAGAGAGAAGGAACGAAAACAAAGGGGAAAGCCAACCCATCATTATCACTGGCCCCAGCAACGTTCAGAGTAGAAATATCAGTCACTCCAGTTGCTATTGTCATTGTTGTTGTTGTTTTTGTGCCAGCTTCTCAAAAACTAACAAAGGTAGTGGTTGCACTCCTCCAACACCACCTCCTCCTTGTCCTCCTTCTGCTTCTAGTAGATGTAATAGTGGGAGAGGAGCGACAGATGAGAATGAAGATAGGAGAAGAGGAAGAAAGTGCACTTGCAATTTCCACTTGGCACCCTCCTTCTCATCATCATCTTCTTCATCATTATCCTCTTCATCAAGCTCATTCATTGTTGTTCCATCATCATCATCAACGCCACCATCACTACTCCCCTCATCAGAAGCACATCATCAGCGTCAGCAACAACAGGAGAATCATCTCCCTCCTCGTTTCGCTCTAAATGAGGATTTCAATTTAACGGTAGGACAATCAGAGGCATTTTCTCGAGAGACTAACGAAAGGAGAAGAGTATCATCATCAGCAGTAGCAGCACCATCCAAATCATCAACATCGCTCGTTCTTCGAGAAGAAAGCGGAGAAGTGAAAGATGAGCATTGTTCATGCTCATCATCATTTTCTTCTAAGAAGACGAACAATAAAGTGAATGCGAGGAACAAAAGCATCAGAAATGACTTTGAATACTCAGATGAGCGTATTGACGACAATGATAATAATTTGAGCGCAAAGAAGGTGGGCTGCCGTTGTTGTTATTATTGTTGCCGTTATAATAAACCTACACTGATAATAGGAGAGAGAAGTAGTACTCCACCGACAGCGTATAGACGAACAAAAGAAAATTACAATTTTCGGAGGACTACTACTACCATCGACGAAACGAAAGGGGAAAGGAGAGGCTTCTCATGTTCTTCTCATATTCCAACGGCCTCTCTTCCACCAACCTGCTTTCCCATTAACGGTACTAGTAGAACCAGTGGTAATCATCATTCTCCTTTTCATCATCATCAAAATACTTCTAACTCTGCGTTACATCAGCCGAGACGCATAACTCAGAGCTGTTGTTGTGACTCCATTCTTGTGAGTTCCAGCTCATCCAAAAGGGAAGGATCATCTTCGAAAAGAATTGCTTTTTTGTTGCATAACGACAATCAAAACGAAGAAACTACTCGTGGTAGCATTAGAAGTAGTGGTAAGGCAACCAACAAAAGAAATTCCCTCAGGCAAAATAATCCGTGCAGTGTTACCAGTGGACTGATTGAAGGCGTTGGGGGGAATACAAAAACGAAAAAGTGTTTACAGTTTGAAAAGGACGACAAAGAGGAAAAGACAAAGGGAGCTAATAAAAGTGGTAATAAAAATCCTGGATCATTGTCGTTATCATCATCATTATTATGTGCTGACGCTATAAACTGTTCCGATAGCAGGGCAACAACGAGCAGCATCAGTAACGGAAATAGCAGACTATTCACGAGAGCAAAGGAAGGGAAAAAAGTTGACGGTAGTGAGGTAGGATTAGCAACGACAACGGCACTAGTTTCTGGTAGTTTCAGACGAAAAGTAAATGGTATTAGTGGTGGTATTTCTCCAGCAGCATCCAGCTCCAATTCCAGTGATGACGAGGATGATGATGATGGAAGCAGCGAATCCACACAGCTTGGCAGTATTAGTCGGAGTAGCAGCAGTGGGAGTTTAGTTTTGGTATCGGAAGACTTCCCCGAAGATTTCCAGAACAAAGTGGAAGGTATACCGAGGACAACGCGAGAGCTAGAGCAGGGGCAGCAGACAAGAGTAGTAGAAACGAATGACGATAACAATAACAATAATCATAATCACAACTCAAATGATGATGACAATGCTGGAAACAGTGGAACCAGTAGTAGTAGTGCCAGTTGTGATGCAAGTGTGAGTAGAGGAGAAGAAGAAGAAGAAATAGGAAAGCCGGAGGTAATTCCAATCTCATCTTTGCCTTCCTCGTCCTCCCAATCCTCCACCACTTCATCCACATCATCATCATCACCAACTTCACCCAACCCGTCGACAAGTGCAGAGCTGGAGTCTTCCTCAAATACTCCTAATAATCCAGTGGAAACTGGTGCAGGGGAAGGAGGAGCGGGAATTTCGGAACAAAGTAATTGCCTAAATAATGGGAGTAGCGGCAGTAGGAATGCCACTGTAGTAACGGCTGTAGACGATGAAGACTTGTCCTATTTTTTATACTACAATCATGTCAACAATAATAGCAATAGTGGTCGCAGTGGGACAGCTAGATCTGATAGTGGCGCAACTTTAGTTTCAGCCAGAGTCAGCAGAAAAGATGATGAAGGTAGGAGAAGTGGTAGCAGTGACAGGTTGTCAATAAGAACAGGAGGTTTAGTGGATAAAAAATCTGGTGGCAGTCAGAAGCCAAAAAGTATCACGTTTCGAGACGAAGTCGATTGTGGTGATGATGGTGGTGTGAGTCCATGTCATATACCTCCACAACCATTATCATCCACCTCCTCTCACTATCCCCCATCAATACTCTCGAAAACAAATCATATGAATTGTAAACGTATTAGTAAAAAATCAGCAGGGAGTGGTGGTAGTGGTAGTAGCAGCAGTAGTAAAATAGTTAATAATGAAGTCGTCACTACGGCAACCACAATCATTGCTGCTGCTGGTAGTAGGAAAGCTAGTGTTGGGTCGTCGACAATCAACCGGGTTCCCACACCACCGCCATCTCTAACATCCCCTCATACATCCATCCTTGCTGGGCTTGGAGGAGGCGTCCAGAGAGAAAGAAAAACGTATATTTCCCACAAGTATATTACCACCTCAGGTGTGATTGGTTCCGGTGGTGGTGGAACCAGTAGTTGTACCACAAGTAACATTACTATAGGCGACATCCCCAGTAGTAGTAGCCCTGTCGATGGAAATAATGATGGTGCGAACGTCATCGAGCCAATGGACAATCCCCCTGTCGAAGTCTCCTCACATTCGGAACCGCTGTCAACCAGTAATACGACCACTGCCACTATAACAATCCTCCCAAAGAGTGACACAACCAGTACAAGCTTAACACCCTCATCCTCGTCAGTGTCTGCAGTGACTGGTACGACAGTAATTATTGATGGTGGCGGAGGCGACAATATTTCTACCGCTGATGATGGTGACAATAACAGCACCAATACAACTCCTCCTTCGTCCCAACTACCACCATCATCATCATCTTCACTACAAGTAATTCCACCTGTCTCGCTGACAGCGTCTACCTCCTCCTCGCAACCCCAGCAACATACAACCAGTAGCAGTAGCACTCCTACTACAACGAATACTAATAACAATACAAACTCAGTGTCCTCCACAAGCAAACGCTTATTTCGAAGTGGGAGTCAGTGTTGTGTGAACAGTTCCACGTCTTCATCCCCAATCCTCCACTTTCAGCAGTCATCAACTCCTCCGCAACAACTGCTCAGTAATCATCATTCGCAACAGCAAACAACGCAGCAGCATTCAAACAATCAGCAGGGATCAATTGAAAAATATCTTAGCAGCAAGATGAGACGCACGTCGCTTCCAGCTGCGCTCCCTGCACAACGAACAGCCAGCCACCATGTAAGCAAATAAATAAAAACCTTTTGTTTAATTTATTTATATTTATTATTATTATCATCTCATTTTTTCATTCCTGCCTTTCATCTTTTTTTTTATCTGCTTTATCTCTTTTTCACGAGAGATATCTATATTTTTTGACAGAATGGAGAGAGAGAGAGAGAAAAAACCCTGCAGGTTACTTTTTTCCTGGCTCTTTAGAAAAGATGCACGAGGGAAAAGGGTTATTAGGTAATTTGGTTTACTCACAGAGAGCTCTCTCTTTTTCTCCGAATATTGAAGCAGATGTGGGCATGTTATGTGCTTACTGTGTGTGTGTATCCCAAAAATAATAATAATATATCTTAATGCATCACTTTGGTTTTTAGAGGAGATCATCTTTTTCATGTTATGTTACCATATTCGTCATGCTGCTCTCCCCGCAGCAAATGAAATTGCTTGGTTTTCACTTTTATCATGTGTCTTTTCATTTTCCTCTGAGGGATTTTAAAAATGAATGGTAGCATGGCTTCGTGCTGAGGAGAGATAGACTTTTGTGTACATATTTTTTTTTAGCAGTGGATATTTTCATGGAAATTGGATAAACTACTGTG
This sequence comes from Willowsia buskii, assembly GCA_034700685.1. Lineage (NCBI taxonomy): Eukaryota > Metazoa > Arthropoda > Collembola > Entomobryomorpha > Entomobryidae > Willowsia > Willowsia buskii. The sequence goes on along the minus strand of JAQIXW010001332.1, from coordinate 6,704 downwards.
TATATGTTTATTGTGCAAAAATATGCAAGAGGAACATATACATATTATTTCCCAAATGACACACATTTCGAATACTTAAAGTTTACTTCATTTTGTTCATTCATAATAATATACAGTTTGTTTGGTTATGGAAAAGACAATGGTTTATCTTGTGTTTGCACAGCGTGGCACTCGTAATAAGAAAATAAACAAGAGAAAAGTTTCGTTGATGTTGTGTTCTTTAATTTTTACCTGATAAGAGAGACTATGTATATGGCTTTATAGTTTTAAATGGGGAAAGCTTCTATTTCATAAAGGTAGAAGGAATCTGGTCGAGGAGATCCTTTGTTGACTCTGTTGTTGTTTTGATTGATCTCTTGGGAATGTGATTCTAAACTGTGGAATGAAAAGTTGACTAGAACTAGAAGCGAAATAGGGAGTTTGCTTGAGAGAACACACACACATTTCGAGACAACAATATTTGATGATTGACATCATTGTGTGTTCGTGTCTCTTGTTGTCGCAAGAAAAAACCCGAATGCAATTTTGAGGAGAGTATCTGGGCCTCACTGAACACTAGCGAAAACACGCAACTTTGTTTGGCTAGTAGAGAAAAGTACAACAGGAAGACAGAGTAATAATAATAAAGAAGAATATTTGAAAAGGAAAGCACAAATGCACATGTCTCTAATGAATTAAAAGGAAAGTTGAAATGAAAGCAAGATTGTCCAGAAAACAGAATAAGCGACATGCATAGTTTTTTAGCACAGGAAAATAATATTAGCTTCCCATGATAATATGAGGCCTTTTTCGCAGTAAGATTTTTCATCTACATAGTTTTCGCATCTCTGCGGTTTAATATTTATAGATGCACGCATATTACATGCAAATAAATGTAAATACAATAGCGGAAATTCCGTCAAGTACAGCGGAAACAATTTTTTATTATTACAACCAATTCCATGAAAATGAGCCAATTTCTTCATGTCCGTTGTTTCGTATTGATTATGTTGATCATCATCATACTTTACTCATTATCCATATTAAACTGTTTCTCCAAGGCTGTACTCCTAATTCCACTGCGGTTACACTTTACTGACAGAAGCAAGCAGCTGAGCTGTGTCAGTGGTGGGATCAACGTAGATTTTCCAACGACCCAATGCCAAACTGTATTAGTAGAGATAGGTGGATGCATAGTAACGGTATAAATACACCGTGAAAGCGTTATTGCATAAAAAAAAGACAAGCCAACGAAAGACAGGAGGAACGACAACAACGATGACTGAATTTATCTGGAACAGTTGGCTTTGTTGGCTCACTTCTTCTTACACACTGGTAGTTAGTTTGGAGCAGTATGTTCTTCTGACAAAGACCTATTGCTCGAGTTTTGGAGTTGAAGTGAAATAGTCGGTGGTGGCGGTGGTGGCTGAGCCAAGAGCCAATAAATTGTTATGCCTTCCATACGGAGATAATTACATTACATAATAATGTAATACTTGCACACTTACTCGCACTAGCTTCACTGACTTTCTCCTTTGTACTCACTGCTTTGTTTTCTACTTACTTCCCATTATATAATCCCTCTCTCTCTCGTCTTGCCAGCCACTCTCATTTCGTAAAACCAAACCAGCCAAAACATTCCCATTTGATGGTTATATTATGCTGGCTTTTGTAAAATATTCATTTTTTAGCCTGGTTAGATTTAATCATTCCCAATGTCCTTCCTTTAATGCTCGCTTGCAGTCTTCTATTATTCTATCTGGCTGCCATGCCACACAACAGCCTCCACTTTTTTTTTGTCGTCTTGATTGTCATACTCATTTTGCGAAAGATTTCCTCCCTCTGGGAAATGACATTAAAGGATGCGCCGGTCTTCTTCTGATCTTGATGCAATACTAATATGAATCTGTGCTTTGAGATAGGAACATTCTTAATGTCATTATTATTGCTACACATTTCAGTTCTGGGTAACTATCCAACATTATTATTGATGATACGCAAGTTATATAGCATTGCCAGAATTGATTTGCACCGAGGCCAGGGCGCATGGTTTTCTCTCTCTCAGGAGAAATGCAACAGTATTACTTTAGTGCCTCTGGTCGGGGTAAAATGAATAGTAATGATAATAATAAAAGCGGAAATAATCGCATCAAACCAGCAGTGGTTGCAAAATCCTCTCTCTCTTCATCTTCATTTCATTGCTCCTTTCAGAATTCTATTGCTTCCCATTGTTGCTCTTGTATAGAATTTCTGTGATTGGCTCTTCATCTCTGTCTCTGGCTACGTGTTATGTAGAGAAAGCATTTTAAAATGAAATGATAGAGAGATGGAGTGAAAGCCTACAGAGATTCAGTAGAGAAGAGAAGGAACTAATAAAAAGTAATGGACGAAGCCCATTCATTATAGTTTCGTCTTCATCAGTGCGAACAGTTCTGAATGGTGAAAGCCGGTTTTGGGTAGTGAAACCAGGTAAACTTTTCTCTTTACTGAAAGAAAGTCTTCTTCACAAATTGCGAGTATGTAGGAATGAATGCTACTGCTGCTAGCACTTCGATAAAATTGCTACATTAGTGTAATCAGCTCAACTGGAATAAACTGATAAATAGATAGATTGTGCTGATGTAAGTTTTCTGACAGGAGAGAGAAAAGCGTTCTGATGACTTTGTATGATGACAACTTACTAAATTATAAGGAGGAGGAAATGTCTTTGAAATGGAAACAGTGTAGTGGAAGGCAGAGATTAGCAGTACTACTTGAAAATCTCATTTCTAATGTTGTTTTGAATGCCAATCATTTAAGTTAAGCTAATTTTACATACTATTAATTTATAAAAAATGTATCCACTTTCTCCTCAGGAGTTTCCTTCTCCATAAGCGGTCTCCTGTTTACATTGCCAAGAAAACTGGCTCATGTGTAACACTTGAGCTTTCGTCGTCTTGCATTAAAATGGATGGGAAATGAAATTATGAAAAGGGTTTTAAAAAAACGAGCGAGCAAATTAGCTTAAACAGATATGCATTCGTTTTTTTAAACTCTGCTCCCATTTACATATCTAGCGTTTATGCTAGCAGCACCAGACCAGGATTTCATTTCCTTTTAGTAGGAATGACATTTTACATTATGAAAACGTTGTTTAGCATTAATTTCTGTTTGGGAGGAAAAGTCCGTTGAAAATGAGATTGTTGTGACAGGAGCTTGGCGTCCGTTATTCCGTCTCCCGTCGTGTTTGTCCTCCTCGTCCCAGCTCACACAGTTCTTGTTTGAAGTTGAAAGCGAGGAAATGTTCTGCTTAGCGTTATGCCCACTCGAACTACTTGCGTATGCGTTTGTTATGCAAAAAAAAATCCTTGCTTTTATAAGTAGAAAGAATAGGAGCCTGAAAGTGTATGCATGAACTAGTTTCCTATTTTCACAACTTCCCGTTGTTTAACGAAAGTGTTTCTTGGCGATTATTACATTCTACACATGCGACTCTTTTACTCCTCCTGCTGCTGGAGTACAATATGTGAAAAGAAGAAAAAAAGTGTGTTCCACTATACAAAAGCATATAATAAGAGTGGTGGTGGTGGTGGTAAGTAGCACTTTTATGGATTACAAGAAGGACAGCAGTGCTAAACTTTTTATATATTATCTACGACGTATGCGAATGAGTAATGGATACTCGCAACTCGCGAGAGACAAGTCAGTGGTGAACTGGTGAAAAACGAGATCATGTGGAGTGGTGGATTGGATTGGATGAGTTATGTTTGAGAAGTTGGAGTAGCAGCTAGCAGGAGGAAAATGGATATAAGCTTGTGCATATACATTTTATCCTATTTTTCTAACCCTTTTTCTTCCACACATCAGTGTCTGGGGGAAGTTAGTACGCATATTGAAAAGAGCTGTTATTATTGCTAGGAAAAAAAAAAAGTTAGAACACTATAATGAAAAAAGATAAGACACAATAATGTGCTGTTTTTTTCTTCTTCAGCTGCTGCGAGGAAAGAAAGTAATAGAAATTCTGTCATTGCACCTATTTCTCTTTTTCTTTGTCCTACAAAAAAAACTCGTAAACTGCGTTTGAATGCAGTTATCTCTCTCACTAGAGCTCTTGGCTAGAGTGCGAGTGTATGTGGATGTGTGTGTAAAGAGGAAAAAAAAATGAATATCACAGGAAACGTACATAACAAGGCTGCCAATTTGTTGGAGAAGGAGAAAAATAAGACATTGTAATAATTTCCTCTGGAGAAAAATGTATTCATTTTTTTCTCTACTTCCTTCTCGTGTTTTTTGGGTGATCTTGCCAAAAGTAATTTTACTGTGGGTTGTGTGTGAAAAAAATGTCAGTTGGTTCAAGGCTACAATAAATCACATCAAGATTGTTGCATGCATTTAATCATGGGGATTGTTTATTTCTACAAATAATTTGGTCTGTGTGTGCTGTGTATATTTTCCACTTGAAAGAGACTGACTGGCAAAAGAGGCATGTCATCTGTGAAAATGGTAAGTGTGTAAACTTTAGAATGAAATGATAAAACGCATTCTGGTTATTTTACGAATGACAGCTCATCTCTCAGGTCAATTTCGGATTGTATTCTGATGAATAAACACAATTCGGAATACTGATAATTCCGAAATGGCAAAAAATTATTTTGTTAAATTTGTGAAAATAAACACTCGTTTTTTACAACTTTGGAGTTAGAATTACTGCAATCTGGGTAATTAGTGTTGTGTGACCAACCAGATGATGAAACGGATAAATCTGACCTCTTTCAGTTTGCCCGCATCGCATAATATTTACTCTCAGAGTTAATGTACATACACACACGTGTTTAACTTTTCGGTAGGAATCTTGATCCTCATAATTTCACGTGATTTTAATCTATCCATACATAAATATATGTCAAAGTCGGAGGATTAGAGATTCATATCAGTGTGGGTGGCGGTGGTAAAGCAGAGGATTGATAATGATGATTGATTTCTGTATAGATAAGTGAGAAATTATGATGGTGCGTGATCTAATCAAAGCATAATGCTACAGCTTGTGCACGTTCTCCTGCACAAGTTACTTCAGTGATGGATGGCAAAACCTATAATGGAGACTACGGCTCACATTGAAAGTAGAAAAATGGGTTTATTCATCAAGTATTTATTATGATATCCCAAATCCATCCAATTTAGATGAAAGTAAGCAAAACATACACAAGAGAAAGGACACACATCCGACATGCCAACTTCCACAATATCTCATGCCACATGTTCTACACCAACTGCGAGAGCCGAACCACAGAAAGCAACTGAGCGTTTACTTATTTGACCTGGGAAGCCGATAAATAATAGAAAGGCATCCATTGCACTTCACAATGCAGGATTTTCCCCTTCTAGCATATATCATACATAGAATATAAGTTTAAAAAACCACAGTAGCATGCAGACAGTTAACGTAATTACAGTCTCTTCTTCAACTAACTGCTTGTGTGTGTACAAAGTGCTGCCGACTCTGTTGAGCAAAGTTTTTTTCTTCTACAAAACGTCATATATAAATATTACCTGTAACATCCCCAAAATTTTCTGTTCCAGTTTATCAGTGAAAAGAAAACTGGTAAATTGACGACTACAAAAGTATGCACACAGACAAATAAGTAGTAAGTACGCCTATAATAATATATCTATCTATCCATACTGTAATGAAGGCTGCAATGGACGACGAGGAAGAGGAGGAGAGAGACGATGACGATGATGGGGCCACGGGCTCTATCTATGGAAAGTAATAAGGTCGAATATATGTGAACGGAAAATGAAATCAATATGAGGGAAATAAATGTAGGATAGTCAGTAGGAGTCTTTACTGTCGTTTGTGCTCTTTTTCGGCTTCCCTGTATGTTCCCATATGTTACATACCTCGTGTAATAGAATGCCATCTAGAAAAAAAAGTAATTTGGTCGTCTTGTTTTCTCCTCTTTTCCACTTTCACTGTGCTCTGTTTCCCCTCTTGTTTCTGATTGTTATTAATATTTATTATGAGGTGAGTTAGTTAAGTTGGGCAGTCACTTGTGTTTCACCCTGAGAGTCTAGTTGGTCGATTAATAAATATGTTGCCAAATATTTGGTTTACTTGGAGAGGATTTTGAAGCATGGCTTTTTCCGATGAAGGTTTTTTTGTTAAGTAATAATTAATTCATGAGAATGACTGTCTGCACTCTGCACCAGGGAACTAATGAGTGAATGCTCATATTATGTGCTCATATTTTTTTCTCTCGCATGGACAGAAAATATGTAAACGTGAAGGGTTTCCCGAAATTCATTAAAATAGAATTTTTTTTCTGTTCAGGTATTCTGTTGAGAATGTGTCCGGTGAGAATTGTGATGGATGATTTTCTAGAGTGACAATATAGCTTGATGACATTTTCTGAGAGTAATTGGAAATTCAGCATGTTCTCTTCCTAATGATTATTGTCTCAACCATTAAGTTATTGGGTTGTGCATGTATTTAGTGATGGGTTGTAATAGTATTTTATTAAAGGTACTTTATATCCGTTTGTTTATGTAGAATATTTTATAACTTGCATAAGGACATTAGCAAGGCTTAAAATTATTATGGAATAATATTGATAATTTTTGTGGGACAACTTTTTATGTAAGTTTGCAAATATGAGTGGAAATTGGGATAGTTTAAATTGATATGGTAAATATTAAATGAAGCAAGTGGACAGTTGAGTGGAGAAATGAGCTGAAATTTACTAATG
>JAQIXW010001331.1:0-20004 GCA_034700685.1 Willowsia buskii | reverse complement strand
CCTTAACATTAATAACTTGAAGTAATTGCTCTTCAAATTCTGCCATCATGCCTTTTCTACTTTGCAAACAAATTGGTGGTGCCAGAGGCGTCACAACGTAATAAAGAAGTTGTGGAGCAGTTGTGCTTATTTTGGCTCACACGCAATGGATATGCCGTTGGATTGCTTATTACCCCCTTTGCGAAAATAATGATATAACAACTTGTTTTCCTACTTGTATTTTTAGATTGATTAATTACACCATGTATTGTAAGCATGTTTTGTGTAACTGAACTAGAGATGAACAATTACACGTTCCAAACAGAACAAATATTAACTCCACATCATAAGAGCCTAGATAATCGTATGATGAGTCAAAGATTAGTATTTCAAAATTACACGAAGAACAACTTCTACGGACTTTCGTAATATATAAATGTCATAAGGATTTTGTACTTCCAGAGTATTCCATGCAAACTAATTTTAGGAAAATGGTCGAAAACCTATGTGAGAAAGAAAAGGCTAGAAGAAAACCACTGCAAAAACAAATAAGCTTTTTAATCAATCCTTTTACTTTACTAGCCGGCACTGCACATTAAACTGATTCGAGTTTAAAGGAGTTGCCTGAGCTTTGCAAGCTTTCCATGTAGACTTGTCCAATAACTTTTACGTGCAAGGCTCACGATGGAGTCGTGTTAGTTTTATGCATAGATAACAAATCTGCAATAAAACGATTGTCTTCTCAAATGCTATAAGATTTATCAAATAACTTAATCTCTTTCATCCCTTAACGGGTATTGTTTTTTTATGTTGAGATTTTACAGTTTAAAAGGGTATTCGGGTGTAAGCAAGATTTATTTTATTAAATCCAATGTTTCGATTCATTGACAAGAATCCTTATCATATTGCTGTTTTACCTTTGTACAGAAAATTTTAGTAATATTGGCAGGCCGTAAGCGTTTCAGGCATCGAATAAGTTGGCCTGGCTGCTTTTAATGGGATTTTCTGTTTTCTATTTTCAAATCTCAGGCGTTTTTTAGAATGAGTTTTCTGGTTTACGTTTTGAGCATTGAAGCAGACCGGATGATTAGTACTTAATGCGTTGCCATGAGAAAAGTATAAACATTGTGACACTGGACAGTATTTGTATATGAATCAGACACATAGAACAATAAATATCTTATTTGAAATATATAAGAACTTTATGTATTACCTAAGTATGTAGATTTTGCTTCGCCAGGAGAAAGTGTTCGATAATGCAGAAAGCAGAGCTTATTGTATTTAGCTGGGTTCTGACTCACAAATTGTTGCATAGTTGAATTTTTTTAGGATCTCTAAATAAAAATATTAAGTTTGCTTTGTTTTAACAGTAATTTAAGAATCTGGTTATCTTCATGGTTGATTTTATGTATGATTGCTGTGACAACAATGCTCTGACCATATTGTTTGCTTTAAAGCGTTTTTTACAATCCGTAAGCTCTAAGGAGACGAACTGACTGAACTGAAGATATTTTTATACCTTTTTTCAAATGAAAGCGTGTGTCGCATTTAATGAAACAACAAAACAAATTGGATATTTTATCTTCGCTCTCGATCAGTAAAACTAATTACTTGTCTCCGAAGACATGCGAAGCCACATCTCAACTACGTATATTATACAGTATGTTTGAATACTGGGCTGAACGCAAAAAAACAAATATTCTATATACTGTAAGATATAGTGTTATATTTTTAGATAGATTAGCTTCAGAAGAGGGAAGAAGTGATGTAACGGGTCGCTTGTCCAATTATTTGTTATGCTAAACAAATTGTTGAGTAGCGGCTCTAATTAAGAGCGGTTGTCATATTGTGTATTGAAGGAGAAGTGTAATACCCTGTTATGCTGAAGCTTTGTTCCATAAATGATTTCATAATTTGGTTTTGGCACGTGTCGAAAATTAGAAAGGATGTTCACAATAACAAGCACGTGTCAATTCGCCCCTGTTCTAGTTATTGGTTGAGATCGCTAGTACAAGCTTAAGTTTGATTAACTTTAAAAGAGTAATCTAATAGAATGTTGTAGAGAAGCTGAATTTTATGCACAATGTATCACTATCATCAGCAAGAAATGTTCCGCGTAAAGTTGCATTTGAACATGTATAAAATGCATTTGTAAATACTGATTTTGAAACTCGTTTGTGTTAATTTTTTATGGAACGACCGTAATTTGTAACATATAGATTGTTTTTCTGCGTAGTAAATATTTTAATGCATAACAGCTACATTATGTAATGCGTACACACACAAGTTAAAAAATTTGTTTATTCTTTTTTCCTGAAATGCCATTCTATTGATCGTAATAAACGACCGTAAGGCTATAATAGTTGAATTGTGTTGCTTCGTAGGGATTAAGTACAACTTATGGTAAGAAAAAATGTTACGAATATAAGTTACGCAGCGTGTCAGCTTTGAAGGATTTATAATGCAGGGGAAATTTAAACGCAAGTACACTGACAGGAAACAAAATATGGTAAATATATGTGTTTCACTAATTATCAGTTTGAGTCATTCATGATGAATGATGAGCATTGAGCAGACAAGACTCCTTTGGAAATATGTAATATGCGTAATATTTTGACACTCTGAATCCTATGAATTCCTTCTTGACGAAAGCCCTTTTTGTTTTAAAAGCCAATAGAATTTCAAGAAAAATCCATTTTAAGCCGAAGAGCTTTCTCAGAGCAGCTCAATGTATATCAAGCACAGGCCGTTTCAAAAAATGCGCATACATAAGTAAGTAAAGTTCAATGCATAACGGAAATATCCATAGCTCAAACAACATCATCTAGTATAGTTTACCAAAATGGCACTGCACGTGAAAAATTATCGATATAATATTTTATTCCACGTGTAAAAAGTTCTAAAATAATGTGAACTGAAATCTCCATGTCTACGTCTGTATACCATAACTTATATCTTCATAAAATTTAGCATGATGCGCTGGTTGTTTTTAAGAAGCCTTGTACATGTGAAAAAGAAAACTCATAATGTTTGTATTAGATAATGACGCAAACTATCGTGTAAATTTTTTTTTACCTTGATAGTCTTTTATATTTTTTCATGCTTTTAAACACTGGGAAAATATACTGGAGGATTGAGGTTTATAGTTGACTGGACATTTGAAAGTACTTATTGAAAATTTTAAGTGTTTTTACTTTATATTGAAGCTTACTATGTTTCATCTAACTGAAGTGAAGATTTTTTTTCCATTTTGTCTATAACATTTGAAAAAAAGAATGCACTCCAATGTAATATGTCCCTATTCGTAATATAATAAGTTTTCTTCTGTAGTTGAACCTCAGGATATAATCTGCAATTATTACCTTAAGAATAGCATTTGAACCCAGTGTAGAAGTTTTTTGATTTTGTTGACAATCCCTATGAATTTATATAGCATGTAGGTGGCGACAATGCACGCAATTGCAGAATTCTAAAAAGGCATATGCAAAATGTTTCCTGTGTTGAGGGATTACGTGTTGTGAGAAAGTATTATATTCCATTGCCTCACATTTATAGCTCACTACAGAATTACTATTCTATTAAATATCTCAAAATCATAATGTTACCTTAGCACGCCAATCCAGTTACGTTAAGGACTTTGAAGGATTCTAGCTTTTTTCGTATCGCTTCTCTTCCTTCATAGACTAAAAATACGGTAAGAGTCCAATGCTGAACAAAATCGCGATTTATAGATTTCTAAAGTGCAAAGGCCGTAAGCTTTCTCAAATACAAATATATTTGATTTGCCCAAGTTTCTCCTAGAAAAGAGCACAGCCTAAAAAACTAGTAATCCAAAATTTCACTTAACTTAAGAACTTGCTAGATTCTTATGCTTTGAAATTTTTTGAAGTCTACTAGCTTTAAGATGACATACAGACACGATATGAGCTGGAAACGAAACAAGCGATGTAATTAATCGAAAAGAAAATCAATTGGATACGTTATCTTTGGCCCACGATCAGTGAAACTAATTATTTCAATACAAATATACCGACAGGAAATTATTAACTATATATACCTTGATGTCTCATACATATTAGTTATAACATGTATTATATGTATATATGAAAATGTATGAATGGGTATGGAGCGTTCGATAAGTGAAAAATATATCAGCTCAATTGCTAGAGGGGCTGGGCGTGAACGATTTTACTACATTTCCTTTAAGCGTAATTGCTTTTTGCAAAGCCAGATAAATTAACCAGTTAAAAATATATAGCAATATTATATCTGCTTTTTTCTATTGTGAAAAAATTATGAATTTTATACATAGTTTTGGTCCATTGGGTTTTTTGTATCTTGCATTTCATTGCCTAGTTTAGTTAAATGAATTAAGTTTTAATATAATGATTTAAGAAATAGCTTTTATAATACCGACGTTACCACGCTTATATTTTGGCTGTTCAGTTATTTTTATCGGCTAAGAATTCCATCAGTATATTTAGCATCTAAGCATTCATTTATAATGAGTTTACGATTTTTGGCGTAATAAGCTTGAGTTTCGAGGATTTACCACATTTCCGATTTACGCACTGATTTATCCGTCGTCATGAAAACCAAACTGTAACAAATGAAAGTATGCGCTTAATACTGTGTCATCTGGCTGCATCAATTTTACTCCATAAGATGTTGTTTCAATTGAAATACTTTTTGTCCTGAGTTAAATTTTATGAAAATCCAGTTTTTTGATTTCCAAGCCATGGCTTAGCATTCAACACAACAAGTTTTTAAGGGTCTGGGGAGAAAATATGTAAAATAGTAGTAGTATAAAGGCTTTTTTTAGAAGAATGAATATAAACCAGCGACAAGCAACATTGGAGTCAGCATGAGGTTCTGTGTAGAAACGAATAGAGTGACATAATTACAATGAATGGTTCAATCCCACTGTCAATCTCTGAGACATTTTTATATAAGCATTCTGTAACAATTATCATGCTTCAAACTTCTATCGAAGTGTTTTAGTTTTATTATAGATTTTTCAACTAAATACGTTTCTCTTCTATAACACGTAAGTTTTGAAAAATATGCAATTAATACTTACATCACATATATCTAAATTGTTACCTATTATAACTCTAAACGGAACATTTAAACTGTGTTTATCTGAGAAAGTAAGCAAACTTTTTAAACATTAATCATTGGATACTTTACTTTCGACTGCTCGTAGGTTCCACGACAATTATGGATTTTGCTTCTGGAGAATTGCTATCATAATTTTTGCGTATTTTACGGTTATTAGCTAAGATTTCCATAAGAAAGCATAATGTGCAAATTATGTAAGCAAAGACAGCTACAATAATAATAGCTAGTATACTTTCCAACTTAATTTTGTCCTCTGTTCTTTCATTTGAACTGAGATATTCGTGCATTAGTTTGAATCTCTGTTGCTTTGCTAGATCCGCCCACTGTTCCCACTTGTCCATCAGGCCACTTTGCGTCATTCGCGAGTACGTCTGCAACATCCAAAATTGGTTGACTGTGTAGATTTCCAAGTACCGCGAGTGAACATCAGTCAGATCAGGTAAACTGTGGCATTCGGCGTTTTCATAGCTCAGCTTTTCACGAAGTAACTTTTTGTAAAGCAGCAAGTCACTCTCCCTCAAATTATTTTTTAAGTGAGCAAACTTTCCAGGTAAGTACTTTAAACTCGCTATGAATGTTGTTGACTTGATCATGTGAAATGTCGTATTTAGTGCATTGAGCATTCCTCGCCTCCGAAAGTCTTCGTAAAAGTTTTCCCAGGGATGAATGAGATAAGTTGGATACAAAATTTTGTATCCCACTTCTATCATTTCTAAAAGCGTTTCGTAAACTTTTGGAGGATCTGGAACTGCCAGAATACTCAGTATCGCGTTTCCATAAAACAACGAAACAAACATCCACAGAAACTGCATGAACATCAGGCATATCAACTTTGTCCCACAAAATCTAATTTTTAAGTTTTCCATATTTATATTAGTTGACTTGGTTGGTGAACTGACACTTTGAAATATGGATACAAATGCAGAAAATGAGGCAACTAGGAGCAACCAGATCTCAAGACTAAATGGATTGATCCATGTGGAAAAGTCAATGATGGAGTCCAGAATATTGTTTGGGCTCATTCCACAATACACAATAAAATATGCCTCATTTTTTGAAAAGCTGAAACCTGATAACATCCAGTAAGGTAACTTTTTATAACTTGTGTGCGCCGTGTCAAATTCCATGTATTGACCCGCTAATGAACTGTCAATGTCGGAAGACTAGTCGACAAATGCAATGTCCACAAACTAGTTTCAAGGGAGAAATTGTGATTTTTTAAGAGCTGCGTTGATGCCATGAATTTACTATTGCAAATGCAATGGTTTTTGGATAGTATATCGAAGCAGATATCTAGCATATTTTCTGCGCCTTCCTTGGAGACACTCACTTCAATATTTCTTTGGTTTCCGTTACGAAACAGTTTTTTGTGTAAGATTCTGGTCTGTCGCAGTGTGACATAAAACTCGGACGTTGCCTCTCCGCTGCTCTCTTTCTGACGACAGTACCGGTTACATGTGATCGAATAATAAACGATATTGGTTGCTACTAGTGCCATCGTTAGAGCTGGGAAATTTTTGTATTCTGCGGAGAACCATGGTTCTTTATCAAACATTTGTGAACTTGTAGATACATCTATGACAGGAAATATAAGTATTGTGTTTGGTTGCATCAAGAAATATTCAGGAAACACGCCAGCCGTATAGTTTGCAATTACCAAATCATTGGGTTGGTGATATTTGACAGAAAATTGGTAGTCAATCTCCTTGGGGTAGTTTCGGAGGAACGTGGATCGAGAGTTTTGGAATGCGAATGCACAATTGTTGAAAGAGAAGCCAAAGAAGAACATGTCAAAGCCTTCCGTTCCAAAATCAAGAATTTGAAGAAGAGTTTTAAAGGATTCTTCAAAGTGTTGGTTGTCGCATAGATTCTGTACTTGCAAAGTACTTATTGCGTTGCATTGAGTAAAGAGTAAAATGATAGTCAAAGATCTTGCGGCTTCCATTTTCAATTGCTAAAATACTTGAAGGACCTAGATACAATGAAAGGAATTGTTGTTCTGAATATGTACTTTGCTCGGCTGTGGTGAGATGAGCTCAATTCAGTGTACCACGTAAACGAGTAGAAAGAGAAGAAAGACTTTTACAAATACAAATACATGATTACCAAGGAAAGACAAAAAGACACGTCCCATCATAATTTTATCATTAAATATAGCCCTAAATGATTTCTTTTTAGCTACAACTTTTCAATGCCTTCACCTTTATCTTTTTGTTGCTCACAGTTGTTCTGATGATGACTTACTGTTTGAAGTCGAAACGTCAACAATAAACTTATTTTAATCAAACCATGTCCTCCAACATCGTTGAATCTCATAAAAAAAGAAGAAGAAAGACTTGTTTAAGATTTTTCGACCTCTTGCTTGAACGATTCTGTAATTATGGCTCAAAATTACACCACATATTTTTCATTTTAATTCGGCGCTGCTTGTTCAAAACAATTATTTCTCTCATTATATTGCTCTCATTTAAATGTTCAGTTGAAGTTTTAAACAGATGTTTAGTCCATAATTGAATCAAATATTTAAAAGAGTATGGACTCACAAGCTGTGTTTGTGACATAAATTAAATGAAGAAACATGAAAGAATTTTTTATTACATACCTAAATCTTATCATTTCAAGCATTTACTTCCATTAACATAATGGTTCATGAATATATGGTGAGTACATATTTTGAACCCTAATTATATCAAAACTCAGTATGTGAATTGAATTTGAAGTAGACTGATATTTGATAGAACTGACAATTTCCATTAAAAGTTTGTATTAAAAAATAACTTGCGTGTGTCTAAACTTTTAATCCAATCTAACTCAAAGAAAGTAAACTGGTGTAATGATTAGCTTTTTATGAAGAATAAGCCATTAGACCTACACTAATACTACTCATAATTACGACGAATTTTCCAGCATTTAAAAACTTTTTATACTTATTGTTGGGACTTTTGCTGGCTAGCTCTTCCCATAGAGTTCCGGGTTCTTATCGCTGGTGGAAAGTTGATTGGGGGAAATAGCTTTTTAATCCCTACTCCTTATCAGTGCCTTGCACAATTGTATGATCAGCCTATCCTGGCATACACGTCTACTATGCGCCTAATAATCACACAATCGAAGCACAAGAATAGTGATTTTCTAACTATTTATTATCAACCCAGTTAATTAGTGATTTATGAGCACGTAAAATATTAATCAGTTCCTTTTACAATAATAAAAATGCCAACTCGCATAACTACTACTGCTAATTTTAACTTAGAATTTAATTTAACAATTAATTCCGGAGAGAGACTTTCTCGGACTAAAAGTTACGAACTACACTGAAACTTCAACTGACTGACTCGACTGAACTTGACTCTCTCTCTTCTTCATGAAAAATCTACACATAAAAATTCATTACGAACTACAAAGAACGAGAAATACATAGATAGGTATGCAGACGTCGCTGCTTCTACAGAATTCAACCAATCGCCAGCGAGTCTGCTACCAAAACGAAATCGAACAGAAACAAAAACGATACCTACTCATACTAACATCGAAAGCTCTACAAATTCATTCGTCTTCGTCGACTCTGTACATTATGGTTTCAACACTTATTATTTTAATGTAGTAGATTCATATTTAAATTCAAATACGGTTATTTCTCCACTATGCGTGTTGCGAGTTTAATACAAATCTAAAAGTTGTGCTTGCAATCGTGTCAGGCCTGGTAGAAAATTATTTTTTGTAAAAACACATCCATTATTTACCAGTGAAAACACAAAACCGTATTTTCCTTTCACTTGAGCATTTTAGCAAATAAAAGTTAGTACTAATAATAATTGCTGAAAGCCTTAATTCAGAATTAAAGTTATGTCATGTGGTCATACTCACGAGGGAATGCTTTGAGTGGTCCCCTTTAAATCTTCAAAATTTTTACTCTAAAAGTAGAGTAAATGAAAACGTATTCATGCGCATTCGAGTAGGCAGGATGAAGCACAGTATAGCAGCAAGCAGAGAAACAGAGAGATGGAGAGAGGAAGCAACGTAACGTAGTGTGTGATGGAAACAAGGTAAAAAAGAATGCGCGTCACCATGGGAATTCAAGCATCTGCAATAAATTCCAGCGCCTGCCGATTAACCCATTCGGGCATTTTGACATTTCTATCGTAATCTCCACATTTTACTCTACCTTTTTGTGTAAAAATTTTGAAGATTTAAAGGATACCACTCAAAGCATTCCCGTGTCAGTACAGATCTTTTATTCAAGTACGTCTTGATAAAATTGAAAGCTAATAAATATGTTAAAAAGTTAACAAACACACGGCAAACATATTAAATCAAAAGGAACTGCAATTTGCTCCTATTAATGTAATTGTTTAATGTTTTATAAATTTTAGTAGTTTCTTGCAACCTTTTATTCCATATATACATAATCGACCATTTATTATGACAATTACTAAATCTCTACTTCTTTTCAACAAATAGCGGTAGAATCTTAAGAAAATTAAACAGATAATTAAAATTATAGGCAGCAGTATTCTCCTGAAAAGGAATAAAGTGACAAATTGGGGCCAGTAACTCAGCTGAAAAAGTCATTTTTATTTCCAAGCTAATTAGTTTCTCATTTTACATGACTGAAAATTCCCAGTTATTCCAGGGCAAAAAGAAGAATGCGTTATTCAATTCCAATCGCATTATATGATAGATTTGAGTCACATGCAAAATGCGCTAATGGCGCTTAAGGCATTTGTATAGTCTAAACAAATTAAGAAAACCATTTTATTCGGGAACTTTTGCTATAAGAATGTTCCCAGCACAACGTGGATATTAGTAATTCGAGAAAAACAAAAGTAGCATGCACCTGACTACATCCAAAAATACCCATTGATGCGTAATGCTCTAAAAGTCTGAAAGCATTAAAACACTACATTAATTAACAATAACTCCATCAGTCTAAAACACTCACATTTTTTAGACTTCGATGCAAACAAGCACCAACAAGCAGAATTTAAAGTAGAATCCACCGTGAAATTAATGGGGTGAAAATTAAAATTCGTCAATTGCATGCTTGTTGTAACAATTAGTTCTTCTCTTAGTAACAACTCTTCTACATTCACGAATTGAGGGATTCCTGTAAAGAAGAATTTCTTTGTAGGCGGGGGATCAACTTCTCTCACTATCAGTGAGCAGAGAACAGCAGTTCAACTTTTGCTTCGGTTGGAGTCAACGTCTCCGCTTTTATGGGTCGGAAGCGAATTTTTCTTTGGTGACCTTTATTTTTGTTATGTATTCTACACTAGACTCAGCTGGAAAAGTCAAGTCTCCCAGGTACATCAAGAGGAATTTGTGAGTCAACATATTGTAAGGTTTTGCACTTAACATTCTGAATTTTGGACAAAGAGTTTCCGTCTGAATTAGTACGCACTATTTGAACTGCATTTTCTGCCACATCGACGTTTTCCACAATATTCTTTCTTAATTCACGGTAGTGCATTAAGTGTTCGATAATCTGACACAAAACACAAATTGTATAAACGAAGGCTATCACAAATAAAATGCCACAAATATCAACAACGCCAATTTTGTCGTTACTTGGAACTGCAGCATTGGAATGAGGATTTTTTGGCTCTAAATTATGATACAAATGGTCGGCGAAATCAGCCCAATGATCCCACTTGTCCATCAAACCACTCTGCACAATCCACGAGTACGTCTGAATTATCCAGAGCCTGTTCACAGTGTACATTTCTAAATGCCGTGTTTGCTTAGCAACCGCTTCAGGTAAAATGTAGCATTCAGCATTTCCATAGTTTAGCTCTTCGCGAAGAAGATTTTTGTAAATTAGTAAATCGGTATGATGATCCAAGTTTTGTAACCTCAAAAACTTTCCAGCTAAGTATGTTGCAGTTTCAATATGTTTAAATGTTGAGTTGTAAACGTAAAAACTCGTGTTAAGTATATTGAGGATCCCTCGCTGTCGAAATTCGACAAAAAAGTATTCCCAAGGATGAAGTTGACCTGTAGGCCACAAAATTTTGTATCCCAATTCTAAAACTTCCAAAAGCGTTTCGTAAACTTTTGGAGGATCTGGAACTGTCAAAATACTCAATATCTCGTTTCCATAAAATGTCGAAAGGAACATCCACCAAAAGAACAAAAATATTAGACACATGACCTTGGTCGTGTGAAAATACAGTTTCGGTTTTTTGATATTTACGTCTATAGTCTTTGTAAAAGAAATATTTGGTAATGATTTTACAAGTTGAAGAATTATTAGAAGTCCAACAAACACTGCAGCAGTAAGCAACCAAATATCGAGACTGAATGCATTCATCCACGTGGAAACGTCTATGAATGAGTCCTCATCATTTTTTGAGCGTACGTAACAGTACCCAATTTGACATCCAAAGTGTTTTGAAAAGCTGAAACCTGTTAGCACCCAATACGGTGTATGTTCATAACTTATATAACCCCAATCAATTATAATGTACTGTCCTCCTAATGAGTCGTCAATAACCTTCTTATCGTCACCGTATTTCCAATTATTTGTGTCCAAAGAGAAATTGTGAAGCTGCATAAGTTTCATCGATGCCATGTATTCCTTATGGCAAACCCGATGATTGATAGATAGTTTGTGGAAGCAAATTGCCCTCAAATTGCCTGCATCCGGCAAGGTGACACTTACATCAATTGGTCTTTGGTTCGCGTTTCGAAATAATTTTTTATGCAAGATTTTTGGGTTCCGTATTGTGACATAAAGCTCCAAGGTTGCTTCTCCGCTGCTATCCGACTGAAGACAGTAACCGTTACAGACAATTGAGTAGCAAACTTGGGAACGGTTTACAATATTTGCTGCAATGAGTGCCATCGTGACTGATGGATACTTTCGATATACAGAAGGAAAATTTATTTCTATGTCGCAAATTGTGGAATTCTTTGATTGATCCGTAGCAGGAAAAATGAGCAGAGTGTTTGGGTGCATCAGAAAATATTCAGGCCACAAGCCTTCTGTAAAATTGGCAATTACTAAGTTGTTTGGTTGGTGATATTTGACAGGAAAATACTTATCAATCATCTTGGGGAAACCTCGGAGAAACATGGAACGAGATTTTTGGAAGTGGAATGCACAATTGTCGAATGATATGTCGAAGAAGAACATGTCGAATTCCTCCGTTCCAGAGTCAAGGATTCGAAGAAGAGTTTCGAACGAGTCCCGAAATACTTGAGTGTCGCATGGATTTTCGACTTGAACTTCATTCCATGAAATTTTGCATTGAATTGCCATTAGAAAAACCATCAATAATTTACAGGATCCCATGCTTGTCTGTACTTTCCACTCCACTGAGTCGACTGATTTTCAGAAGTAGATGACGTACAGGTGACAGATGGGATGCGTTCCTTTGATTTGTATATTTGATCTATCTCTTACTTTCAATGGAATATGGCTTTTGCCAGTTATGCTCTAAATATTCCAAGTCATAATTTTGTCAGAATTGTGGTCACTATCTTTCTGATGATTGCGGTGAGAACACGAACGCGCAAGAAGTATTTGAAAATTACAAATTTTTATTGTCTTTTTTTGTCAGATCGTTAATATTAATACAAGCTAGCATATGACACGTAAGAATTTAGTTCGATTTTAATGCACATCGTATAAATGTTAGCAAAATTTGAACACTTATATGAAATGGAAACGCATTTGCAGCGACTATTTGATTTGAAATAATTTTTAAAAAGAACTTCGACAACCACTTAACTAACAGTTTGTGGTAAAGGATAATATTGAAGTGTCTGCCTCTGTCGATATTATTTTTATTTGCTCTACCAGACTCAACTAAAAACGTGTTTAATAAACAAACACGTTTAACAAATAATTTTTCTAGGTTGTGTGAGAAATGTTGTCAAGCTTTCAATTTCTTTTTAAGCCTGATGCTCACTGCCACCACAACTAACGACGATGAGTAGTGCTCAAAACTGAGAACGTTTGTTCCAGACGTCCGAAATGACACTGTGACATTATCACGCACGCGCAATTTTTTGACTTGTAATGAGTCATGTAATGAGTTCAAGTTGCGTAAAAATGAGACAACGATTAGATCATAGCTTTTTATGAAAACTCACTCTATCCCCTCATCGTTGTCAGTCGTCAATGTCAATCTCATCTCTTCAATTCCAGTACAAATTTGTATTGATTTCCTTATGGTTATGTGCGCTTGTTAGGTTTTTGAAATATTCATGCTGAGAGAATACTCAATTTGATAACTTTCTGCCAAATTCAATTAACAGTGTACTTGTCAAGAGCACGTGTAGCTTACGAGAAATTCTTTAAAATGACAGAAGTCTTAACAGGAGACGTTCGAGTTCCAAGACAAAAAGGTTTCGTTTAGCATATTCACACTGCTACCAGAATGCGAAATTAAATGGTGAGTGGCAACTTGAAGTTTGTCATAGTCACCGAAAGAGCCTCCGTCCAACTCCATCTTAAATAAAATATATAAAACTAATAATTTATCTCATTTGTCAGGCTAATATGAGCGTCTTTCTACTCATAAGCCTTTAAGTTCTCTCAAAACACTAGTTGAAAAGCTTAGCTTTGTGTCATAAGCCTCCATCGTATTTAACTTTATCAAAAATGCTTCTCATCCCAACTACGTACATCTCACTGCATCATGGCTTCAACGAAGTTACGTTTTGATTCCATATTTGACATGACATATGATTGAATATGCTTGCCAAAATACTCCATCGGGTGGTTTTTTGTTCAATTGTTTTTGGAAGAGATTTACTGCAATTTGTAAAATTTTGTATGCATTGCCCAGAGTCCACTATCCGATATACAATCCTATGCAATTGAGAAGCTTTTAGGGCAAACTCATTTTTGGATTATCACAAAAAATTAAGAATTTCCCTAATTTTGAATCAACAATATTATTTTTTAATAAAGAGAATTCAAATTTCGGATGAGCAGAGTTATATTAAAGTAATGGCAGTATGAGTAAGTATAAATTATGGTTAGAAACTTCAGAACAGAAAAAATATATTTATGATTGTTAACTGACTGTGAAAATTCCACGTCAAGATATTCACAAAGTTCAAAAGCGATAAGCCATTTAATTTACTGAAGCACTGCAAAGTGTTTAATGCTGGTATCAAGTACGGATGTTAACCCAAGCAAAAAATGAGTATAGAAGTTGTGTAGTAGCTGGAACGGAAAAATAATCAACGTAAGTTACTAGTCGTTGGTAAAGCAAAGAAAATTGCAAATTGATGACACAAAAAATAATTACCCGGCAAAGAAATTTTGAAATTGAGAGCCACACACTACAATAAGTTCCAAGAGTCTGATAAGAAACGTTGAAGTGTATCAGTACAGCGCGATTTTCTACCAAATACACGTAACCTTTCAATTTTCTGCTCAAATATCACAAAAAATGTCGTGGTTTTTTAAAGATACTCCATTAAGCTTTCTATAATGCCGTTAAGGTTCACCTCTCCTCTTCACTCCGAAAGTAAAGTGGCAATACACGTTCACATCTACTTCCATGCGGAAATAAGTATGCTTAGTTTTAACCTAGTAGGCATGGGTTTAAAATATGACAAATAGTTTCCATGTGTAGATAATAATGAGCACGAGTTCTTCGTTTTTTAAAATTAATATTTTGTGCTTACTAAACCGTAAAACCAATTTTTGTGTCTCGACACGATGCCAATGATTTCGGGACCACTTGGGAATTTTATTTATTTCCAAAGGTTGAGAATTATAATTGATGCTTACTCTTTTTTGCCCGAGCTCATCACACTTTGGCACTTGACCTAGTCGGAAAAGTGACAAAAAGTGCAAATCCTGCATTTACGGCACATCACACAAAAACGACTACTTTTTTCTCTTCTTCGTACCCACGTTTATTACTCTTTCTAACAAATTATACCTTCCACTAATTAAGAATTATATGTTTCCATTAGAGTAACTTAAATTATAAGCTTTACAATTTGTAAAGAAGCTTAGTCAAGGGCTCAAACTTTCTGTAGTTCAGTTTTCATAACAAGTTATTATTCATTGTTTATCTCAATTCAGTAAAAAATTTACCTGAAGCAATTTACATTTAAAATATAGACATACCTTACCTGTTATTTATTTTAGGCTGTTAAGCTTCGAGTCCCAAATCCAAAAGCAAAAAACCCTGATCTTTCTGCGAAATTCGTAATTTTTAATTAAGTGTTTATGCAATACTTTTGGTTGTCTCAATTTTACATAAAATTCCAATGTTACTTCTCCACTTCAATCTGTATGACGAGAGTAGCCGTTACAAATGATTTAATAGTAAACCGATGGACGATCACTGATATTGACCGATATGATATTTATTGTGGTTACAGGAATTTTTCGAAACATGTAGGAAAACATTATATCTTGGTGAAACTTTTTTGCCATTTTTGACACGTAATGTATTGATCAATAAATGAAATACTTCCAGGATGATGATAGGGTGACAATTACCAACGACAGATGTGATTGAATTGCCTTTCTGTTGATTTTGTTGAGTAACAAATATTTCTTTACTATCATCAAAACAATTCTCACAAATTCAATAGTTTCTATATTATTCAAACATGATTAATAAAAATACTCCGAACGGTAATTTACCAACACGCTTATAGCGAGCAAATTCATTCATACTCTATTCGTACATCATATTCATCAAGAGACCCAATCGACTCTTTCGATTTAAGGGATCTGTAAAACCAGGATAACGCACCATTTATTAGGTGAAAATCATATTTGTAATTGTTATTGTTATTATTGTTATTTGTTATTTATATGCATATTTAATTGTAATAAAACTTTAGTTCATAAGAGGACAAAATTCTATATGAAATACCTTAAACCATGTTTATTTGCAGAAGATGAATTTCCACGAAAAGCAGAAATGCTACCTACCTAAAATTACTTCCATTGTTCGCACCGCTTCCTCGAATAGCTTCTAAATGATTTTGTGGAATCAGTACAGGCTTCCGAAGAACAACCCAAGAGGCACGCGAGCAAGGTGGTGACGTTAACGATCCGGTGTAAAAATATGCCGTCTCACTTATGAGAAGAGATGAGAGGTCCAACGTGTCTTGATAGATATTTGGAGGAACTTTGCCTTGGATGCGAGAAACAATCGAAGCTAAACAATCAGTTGTTTCTTTTGCTCCAGTATCAGGTTTGACGTCCGCAAAAACTGCTAATACTAAAATATTATGGAGATTTAGGCTAGTAAGCGCTCTCTCCATTGTGTTTAAACTAGAGATTAGATACACGAAATGAAGCTCCAGCGGAAACGACTTTGAGTCTATCGTATGCTCGGATCCCGCGTCATCAGAATTTCCCCAGTGGAAATGAAAATTGTATAAATTATACATCCTATCGTCAAATTGAATTTTTGCTTCTGGACCATAGTAAATCACGTTGATAAGGTGATCCTTGTACTCCAAATCAAAACCCTCCAAAACATGTTGACTTCGTGGAAAGGTAAAATGTTTTATGAAAAGAGTAGGGCTTTCCGAGATAATGTTTATGGGTGATTGGACGCCCCCCTCCTTACAATAGTCCCCCAGGTGTCTTCGTTACAAGCATCTCCAGAATGGCACCAAGGATCCTTGCTAAACGGTGAGCCTGGCGCTACAAGTTCGTGACTAACGCTTTCGACATGTACGTTTTTAAATAAAATCACATACAGAAAAAATAATGCGAATCGCCCGGATAGTAAATAGGAAAAAACCAGAAATATTTAGTTGTGGGAGAATGTGTAGTTGCTGTAGAGGAAGGGAGGCTGGTAGTGGTTCTAGCGTTGGTTGTAGGCATAGGTGGAACGGTTGCAAAAGTCGTTGTGCGATTAATTGTAGTTTTATTTGATGGTTTAATGGCTGGGATTCTTGTAGTGGCGAGGGTGGTAGTTACAAAATCATTTGTAGCTTCCAGTAATACGGAGGGCGGTGCTGGGGTAGCTCGATTGAAGCGTTGGGTTAGTGGCGTTGCAGATTCTTTCAAGACCCCAAGATACAATCGCCGATATAATTCATCGCGTGGCTTAACTTGGCTCTGCACTACAACGATATTTCCTTTTCCTGTTTTGTAAAATATTTAAACAGTAATAATTTAGAAAATTGAATATTGTGATAAAATGGTAATTTGCAAAAGCTAAGGATTAATTGTCTCTTACGTTTAAAAACCTTGTCACTAATATTTCTGAATTTTGCACACGCATTCCTTTTTTTGAAATGTAAGAATGAATTCACAATTGCTTGATACACATTTCTCGCATGGCAAATCCTCACAACCAAAAACGGTTGGATTACAACCATTAGATTAACGAAAAAAGTAGGTGTTTTCTTTGGCAACTACGAAACTAAATTTTAAAATTGTTGCATTGTAATATTCCAGCTTACATTCTTTTAATATGACAATTAAGACTTCCTGTGGGAGAGTGACGTGATAAAAATAAAAGATTTTTACCTTTGCGTAATTTGACACTTCATAATATGTAATAATGGAAAAATCTTGGAATCTTAGGAATTTGCTAGTCATGAAAATCATTTTTACTAAAAGTCTTGTACTTTGATCTTAATTCTGCAGCAAGTTGTAAAATGAATCTGGATTATTTCAAGTAAGCTGAATGTAAGCGCCATCTATTAGTAGTGATGTTGTATTAGCAGCGATTAAGAGGATAATATATAGATGATAAAATCATAGATGTAGTAAGGCTGACAATGAACAAACGTTACATAAAAATTTTTAGCTCGCATCAAAAACCGTTTATTTAACTTGAATTGAAAAAAATTCAGACTTGAAAAAATTGCTAATGCATGTGTGAAGAGCAAATTCCAAGAATAAAAACAACAGCACTTGTTGGAATGTAAGACCAAAGTTATAAGCTAGATTTAAGTGATGAATGAATGGTGATACTAACCTAATAGGAATGCGTTATGCGCCTTTGACTTATATAAATTTTTGTTTAAGATGCCAGAAAGAAAGGAAAAGAAGGATCTGAAAGGAAAAAGAACCAAAAATGGAAAATATCGTGGCAACGGTACAAACCTTACTTACTAGACTTCTTGTTTTTTCGTAAAATTCTTCCAATAATGCACGTAAATACTAGCACTTAATAACCCAATTAGCAAATTATCGGCAACAATAAAAAAACACCCAATTTACAAAACTTAGCATGTCATAGAAAGAAGGAGCCAGTTCATAAATGGATAGTTTTATTTAGTATATTGTAAATATCACGAGATTATGTTTTTTATTAAAAAAAAGTTTAAAGAGAAACATTTTTAATAACCTGAAGTGTGTGTAAGTGCGCAGTTAAAGCAAAAGCATTTGTAGGTGGAAAGTTATTGAACATCCAGCATCGTACTCTTAAGCAATACACTTGAACTTTTTGAAAATTAATAGAGTAAAAGGATGACTGTCGGTTTTCTTATTAACTTTGTAGTACTGTCGAGCATCAATTTTACTTATCCTATCTTTTGAATTCAATTACAAGGCAAAAAGCTCTTACAAATTAATTAAAAATATTTTTTAGTCTAATCAAAAGAAAACTTTACTACGTGTCAGATTGTATGGAGATAATGTATGATATTTTGGACACAAAATGCGTCTAGGGATCCAAGAACTTTCAAAGTAAAATTGGGACATCGTCATCAACACTATATTTTTACATCTTAACGAAACTACTGCTTGTGTGGAGTTTATTGCCGTTCAAAATTTTTTTCTTTTAGGTTTTTCATTGCTTTTAATATTGATAACTATTCCTACATGCAAGGCAAGAATGTAACTGAAGATCTGTAAGACGAAATTGATACGGGGCATTAACTAAAAAATGAAATTGTAATCTTTGCACTTCTTTTCATCATTACTGTTAAGCTGTCCCGTTTAGTTCCATGTCCTCTCTTTCACTTTCACAGATGCTTAAAATATCAACACTTCCAAATACTTCAGATGGAAGCGTGGAGTCCGACTGTTCTTCGATTCGGTTGGTTTGGTCAGTCGAGACTTCAAACTTCCTATTTTCAACTAATTTTGTAGGTTCTTCTTTAATTGGGTTTCGTGACGGCTGAATCCTTTGAACTTTATTTTGTCTTGTCACTCTTTTATGTATGAAAAGCTCTAACAGCAGACAAAATAAACCAAATATGTACGCACATGCTGCAGCAATTAAAATAGCATACAAAGTCTCAAGCTGAATTTCGTCACCTGTTTTAACAGCCACATTCGAATGGGGATTATTCGCCTCCAATCTGTATTCAAATTGTTTAGCTAAATATTCCCAATCTCTCCATTTGGCGTTCAAGCCACTCTGCACAATTCGAGAATATGTCTGCAGCACCCAAAACCGGTTGACAGTGTACATTTCCAAATACCGCGAGTGCAGATTAATAACTTCCCGTAAAACAAAGCATTCCGCATTACCATAGCTTAGCTTTTCGTGAAGAATCTTTTTGCAAATCAGTAGCGCGCTATGATCATCCGAACTTACCAATTCCAAAAAATTTTCAGCTAAATATGCAGCGGTCTCCATATACGTTGTGTTGTCGCTAATATGAAAACTTGAATTTAATTTACTGGTCATGCCCCGTTGTCTAAAGTCATTATAAAAGTACTCCCAAGGATGAAGATGATGCAAATCCCACAAAATTTTGTACCCCATTTCTATCATTTCCAAAAGCGTTTGGTACACTTTGGGAGGTTCAGGAACAGCCAGAATACTTAGGATCTCGTTTCCATAAAACGACGACACAAACATCCACGAAAAATGAATAAATGTCAAGCAAAATAATTTTGTTCTGCGTAAATGAAGCTTTTCGGCAATTGCTTCCTTAGAGTTTATGAACCAAAATAAATTCCGTGGTGATTGGGAACATTTAAAGATGGTCACAAATCCCCCAAAT
>JAQIXW010001330.1:0-20018 GCA_034700685.1 Willowsia buskii | reverse complement strand
TACATTGAATTGAATTGTTGTTGAATTTTTCAGTTTTACAATTACTTGTAGTTGCCGGGTTATTCTTATTATCGTACTTTATTGATGATTTCTAAGGGTTTTCGTGAAATGATTTTTTTTACTAAATACACACCAGCTTGGCTTTTCACAATCGAAATTAATCAAATCGCGTCAGTATCATGAGAAGAAGATTTACACTGCATGGAAATACGTAACGTACATGGCTTATTTGTTTTTATCAATCAGAAGCTAAACAAAAATTAAATGCGTCTTTTAAGGTGGTAGTCCCCAACTGGCACACCAGCACTTTATATCCAAGTTTTACGAGACCAAGATCTTGTAGTGGTAGTGTAAAATGATGCTACCAAATGGACCGGCTTGCACCACTTGATGATTTATGTCTAGTGGTTATCATTAACAGCATAATATTATAACATTGTTTAGGTTTAACTATCGTTAAATTTCCACTCCCTGCGCATCTTATCTAATAAAGCAATCATCACGCTTTACAAGCAATATATGCCTAAGTATTTTTTCCGGCTAATAGCCACTGATAAAAATTCTGACCAGAAAATGCTCCAAAAATGTCTATAAAAATAAGTAACGAAAAAACTTTGTATATTTTTTGGTCCATATACTTACTCATTTACAACGTTACAAAAGCTATTTATTCTTTCGAACATTGATAGAGATTTATGCAGTTAATAATATCTTTTTGCTGACTGGATCAGTCAAGTTTAATAATAGACAGTTCTCCCATAGCAATAGTCTATACTCATTGTGAAATGCTATTGGCCGTGTCGTGTATTTTTACAATATTAACATTTGATTATATCATCGATTCAAGTCTCAAGGCGTCTAAAAATTATGCATTTGTTAGTAAATCATGAATCGTTAGTTGAGACCAAAATTGCTTCGGTAGAAAACTTGAAATGAGGGAAGAAATAATACTACGTTAATTATTAACTATTGTTGTTCTTTTCTCCTTTCAGGTGGAAGACAACTCAATTCAAGCTCATCGGATAGTCCTCGCCGCGACAATCCCATATTTTCACTCCATGTTCACCATCGACATGCGCGAGTCAAAGCAGAGTGAAGTGACAATGCAAGCGATGGATTTCGAGTAAGGAAGGGAGATTGAGAATTTAAACAAAAATAATGTTACATTTGTCTTACTGTTAATTGTTAATTAATCGCATAATTGTTTTCTGTTAAACTAGGGCTTTGGAAGCACTGGTCAATTTTGCTTACACTGGCCGAATCATGATCACTATCAACAATGTCCAAAGCATCATGTTGTGTGCGTCGTTCCTCCAACTGAACAAAGTGAAAGATGCCTGTGCCAAATTCCTTACCAAAAGGTAAGTAACCAACCAGCACCATCATGCACATTAGTTATTCAACTTTATTTGATGACTTAAGACAGTGATAATTACTGATTCTTATTATTCATTCTCATGAGAAGACTGACGAGCGAAAATGTGCTGGGCATTCGCGCATTTGCGGACACACTCCAGTGCGTAACGGTAGTCAAGGAGGCGGATAAATACATCCAGAAGCATTTCCTCACCGTCTCAAGATCTGAAGAGTTTCTCCAGTTGAGTGTCACCGAAGTGAAGACCATTATGGCCTGTGATGATTTAAATGTTGATTCAGAGGAGCAGGTGATCCACAAACAAAAGAAAAATTCCATTTAATTCAAAATTAGGAATCTTTAAAAAATAACCAAATCTAACTATTAATTAATCTTAAAGGTGTACACGGTATTAATGAACTGGGTACGGAAGGACACAGAAATGCGTGAAACGCACCTTCCATCCCTCCTCAAGTTCATCCGAATGCCGCTCCTCTCCCCAGAGTTTATTACCGACCATGTCGCCACGGAACCACTCATTCGTAGCTCTCATGAATGCCGGTAAAAATCAACACTTATCAAAACTGGTTATCCTAGTGAGACCTCTAGGGTTTTTCATGAAATGCATGTTTCTCTTCGTGCAGAGATCTCTTGGACGAAGCTCGAGACTACTATCTACTCCCTGATCGTCGCTCAGCAATGCAAACTTTCCGAACTCGGCCACGCTGCTGTGATGACGTGGTTGGGTTGATATACGTCGTGGGTGGTCTCACCAAGTCGGGTACATGGAATCAAAATCAGAACCTTCTAGCCTATTCTGGTATTTTATTATTTGCACACAAAATGCTTTGTTTTCCCTCTTATCATTGTCATAGTAGCAATTAGTACTGTGTAGTTAGTTGATTTTTGTGATGATTTTTTAAAAAGTTGACGAATGACACCCTTAAATCCTCAACCTTTTCAGTCCTTCTGGAAATTTTTGAGTAGATTTATTTTTACTTTTTGGTTGCGCTGAAATGCATGAAAATAAGTATTGATTGTTATTTATTGTTGCATGCAGTTTTGCATTGTTGAAACTAATTGTTATGCTATGGCTGTGTAGTTTTTGAAATTTTTTGTTTGATTTTTTTGTCTAATTTTTGTTTGATTCTTTTCTCTCATTTTGCTGCTTATGTAATTAGCTATGCCTGTTTCTGGTTCGTCAGGTGACTCAATCAGCACGGTGGAAGTGTATGATCCATTGACAGACCGTTGGAAGGTTGCTGAAGCGATGAAAATGCTTCGGAGTCGAGTGGGAGTGGCAGTGATGAAGAATCGGTTGTATGCCATTGGAGGATTTAACGGACAAGAGAGACTGGCAACCGTTGAAGTTTATGATTCCAATACAAAAGCTTGGAGTAAAGTGGCCCCAATGAATTACCGGAGGAGCGCGGTGGGTGCAGCAGCATTGAATGATAGGCTCTATGTGTGTGGAGGATATGATGGAACATCGTCATTGAATACAGTGGAATGCTACTATCCCGAGAAGAATGACTGGATGATGACCACACCCATGATGAAGCATAGAAGTGCTGCAGGAGTTGTGGCGTTCCAAGGATACATTTATGCTCTGGGGGGACACGATGGACTCTCCATATTTGATTCAGTGGAGAGATACGATCCTCAAACTGGAAATTGGGCGGCGGTCGCTCCGATGCTGACCAAGAGATGCAGACTAGGGGCGGCATCACTGAATAATAAGCTGTACGTTTGTGGGGGCTATGATGGGTCGACTTTTTTGAGATCGGTGGAGGTCTACGATCCCATCACTGACCAGTATGTTAACTGTTTAATTTTCCGT
Organism: Willowsia buskii; assembly: GCA_034700685.1. NCBI lineage: Eukaryota > Metazoa > Arthropoda > Collembola > Entomobryomorpha > Entomobryidae > Willowsia > Willowsia buskii. The sequence continues at coordinate 16,824 of JAQIXW010001330.1, read as the reverse complement.
AATGAAAAACTGGTAAAAATTGAAATAATTTTCAACTAATTTTAATAATTGATGTTCAATTTATTTTAGATGGTCAGAGGTTGCGCCAATGAGTTTGATGCGCAGCCGAGTGGCTTTGGTCGCAAACCTGGGAAAACTTTGGGCTATTGGTGGTTACGATGGATCCTCCAATTTGTCCACTGTTGAGGTCTACGATCCTATCAAAAACTCGTGGAAGAATGCTCCTCCAATGTGTGCTCATGAGGTATCTTATTCTACTTTAAAATGTCACCCCGTCCCCGTCCCCAGGCCACTTCCTGTGCCTCTTCAAATATTTAACCACATATATTTTATTTGTTTCAGGGTGGTGTTGGAGTCGGCGTGATTCCCATTGACAGTACCTATGTATGAGCCGTTACAACTGCTTCTCCTCCTCGTCATACTTCTGATCTCCTTAAAGCACTACTATCCCCCAAAAATCAACAAGGAGCAAACTAAACCCCACTTAAAATTAGATGCCATAATAATTACCTACCTACCTTCAAACCAAACTGTATTTTATTATCGTCATCATCAGCTCAAGTATTTCAAGAAAAAGGGTACTCACCAAAACGGTACACATCATAACATTTAATGTTACTTGTACAACGAAAAATTAATAATTTCTATACCCAATTTCACCTTGAAAACGACTTAATTCTCTCTCTATTTCTCCAGTGGCTAAAACACGTTTGCAGTCAAGAAAAACTAATTGCTTTCTATTTAAGCATACTCCTTTGTAAAATAATTTATTTTCCACACGCAAAACCTACTACTATGTACATAAATATCTGATAACAACCAATATTGAATATTTTAGGAGAAAGCAGCACGGTGATTTTTATGTTACTGTTAATTATTTTTAATTTTACCACTTTGTAATTATTATCGTTAAGCAAAGAATTTTTACCAAAAAGGTGGTGTATACAAACTCTCAAAAGCTTATCGAACAGATAATTCTGATTTATGCATTCCTTTTTAAAACTGATTCCTCATTTATTGTTTGAAATGCCTTCCTTCACCTTTCCATTATTCTCTTTGATTGCAAATCCACACTTCAAAATCAACAATCGAGACTGTTGGTTAAACTTGTATGTAACTTTTCTTGTGTCGCTCTTTATTAACTTATGACTATCTATCGCAAACCCCCAAGAAAAAATTGATTTGTAGTCGACCACCATGTTTCTGTGATTCCCAGCTTAATTTCCAAAGTCTGACGAGGGTTTTATCATGCATGATTTATACATATTAAATTGTTATAATTATAGCTATTGTCTATATTTAATGTTATTACACTATTGTTGCTCGCATATTGATATGTCGTTGAGAATGCAATGGAGATCATTTGCAAAATTGATAATCATTTTTTAAACTGGTAAACTGTAAACATCTACATTCCAGACTTATCAATAGGGAGCATGAGATCCTAATCATTTTTACCTTTAATGCAACTAGAGTTAATTTTCGAGAGTATATTGTACGCTTTCGGAACACCCATTCCTATGTATAGTAAAAAAACGATGTATTATTGTTAACTCAAGGCGTAATTATGAAGGAATTTTAAAATAAAACTGACAAAGTTATCAACGAAATGTCAACAATTTTACATTTGTTCTTTGCGCATATAAACTGATTTTTATTATTAGTTTGCTATTTCACAATAACAGATAGCACACACATGACAATGAGATAATTAACAACAATAAATAACTTAAAGTTATATAAAGTATTACTGAATGATTTTAACATTTTCACAAGACATTAACATCCGTATTTCCAACATTCGTTGTCTTATCGTTGTCTGATAAGCCATTAGATATGATTTTAACTACAATTTCAAATAAAAATATCAAACTTTGTTTTCAACTGTCGATAAGAATGTTGGAAATACAGTAGGACTAATGAACAAAATCTCTATAATGAAGTTCGATTACATCTTACATATAAAACGACACAATTTGTTAGAGACCACATATCGATCACCACTTTCCCCAATCTTTAGCGCACCCTCACACAAATAAAAAATAATGAGGAAAATAAATATTCATTTGGATATTTATATTTGTAATCTATACAACTGATTTATGCGACGTGACTGGAATAATTTTTGCTTATTCAGACGTGTTGGGTAGGAGCACTGAACGCCTGTGCTGTTGGATCTGACGCTGATGAGCTACTGCCACCTTGTGTGGAGCTGAAGATGACATTTTGCAGCTAGAAAAGAAATAAAAATAGTTATTTGAATTTTAGTAGCAAGTAACCCAAGTAAGTTACAAATATACATCGAAAATCTAAAGTCTTACTCCTTTGTGCAAAATTCCTGTGGCATCTGCGAAACCCGGTTTGTGACCTAGTTTGCATCGAATGTAACCGTAGAGATTTGCTCCACTCAAAGCAAGCGCCAACATCACCAGAATCTTAAAAATTAACAAACAATCATTCTTTTTGGGAAAAAACACTAGTGATTTGAAACGATCACGAATTAAAAAAAGAAAATGAGCTTACGGTCCACTGAAATCGGAAGGTGAAGAAGGACGACATGAAGAGAAAGAACCAGACAATTGGAGCAAGGATGAGAGCACCCCAAAACACTCGTCTTTCTGGAGGTCTCCCACCGGCTCGCACTCCCTTCCTGCTTTCGAAAACCCAGTGACTTACGCCATCATCGTCAATGTAGTTCCACCATCTGAGTCCCACCAAGATTCGTCCTATAAGAAATGCATCCAATTTTTGTCAAGCGCATTCTCAATGTGAGAATATCCTACTCTATATACTTTTTAAACAGTACCAGTCTTTAAAAAAATCTTACCAGTGATATTTTTTACTGTCCAAAAATCTAACGAGAGAAGAATTACGACAGTGACAAAACTAGGTACAAATCCTGCTCCAAAGAGACCACACAACATGTACACAATCACGGCAGCAGCACGGAAGAAAACATGAAAAAACGCGACAATTGGATGTCTAAAAATCACAACAATAATAACAGCATTTAGTAATTTATCGCTTCTTAAGAAAGTTGGCAATTAGGATGATTTCTTGGTATTGCCCAACCTTAATCGATCTTTGGCATCTGGTCCTTCCTCTCCAAATCCTAACCCCTCGTCATCATCGGTGTTCATCAACAGCGCCTGCAAAGGAGCATCATAATGCACAAATTAACAATTACAAAACTTACATAGATAGTTCACTATTACTTACACATATTTTCAATAAAATTCCAACTACTACTAACCTGGTGATCCTCCATTGTGAAGTTTTTCTCGTCTTTAAATTAGAGGAAGAGGAAGCCAACACAACTTTTTAAATGACCCAAGATACCCGATAATCTTAAAACAAAACATGCACTGTTTATTAAGTCAGCTCAATCAGCGAACAGCATATGCTGCTGTCACATCCCGCTATTATTAAAGCTTCTACTTAGGCAAGAAAATGACTAATGACTAAACTAAACATTTAATTAACTGTCAGCTTTACATCCTCACAAAGATGTACTAATAACAATTACTATTTACAAACAATGAATAAACTTCTTGATTACAACTGAAAACAAAACAAGAGTTGAACTTAACACAGCAGAATAAACCAGTGATTTATTCACTTAATCAGTTCATGACAATATTCAGCAGCTGTTTATATACCAACAAATCCCGATCACCGATCCCGGCACTTTTACATTACCAGCACCAAAAATCTTTTTACTGTTTAAATCAGTATATATAATTATCTAGGTATTATTAACAAATAACTACTACAAAATGTTTAACAATCAATCAAACCGAAATTTAATGTTCGTTATTACCGCGACGAGTGACGAGATAAGTCCAATTTACAAATTAATGATGATTTGTGTTTTTGCGTAGGTGTTAAATTAAATAAATCTACAACTAATTACGCTACTTCTTCTCATTTTCTCTAGTACCCCACCAACACAATACGAATTAATAAATACTTAATCTGTGAACACCTTCCAAAGGAAAATTAAATAAAGAGCAGGTGGAAAGAGGAGGAATATTTGTAAGAGTTTCGCTTGAGATTGCGAGGACCGACGTGTCAAAAGTAAACAGAATTTGGTGTCTTCTCTCTTGGTATTCTGTGCAGCTGCTCTGCATGCAGAAGATATGCACGCACAACACATACAGCAGCTGAGATAGATGAAGGCAAAAAGGCAAAACTATTTTGGAACGGTGGTGCGGCGGAGGGGCTGATGCTCGGTTAAATTTATTGGTGAGATTGCTGTGGCTGTGACGTTTGGTTTCCTCCACCGCCACCCGTTAAGGTGACATTAAAATTTGTGATGACGCTGTAATTGTAGAAGTGGAACGTTCTTCCGGCGACTTCTAAAGAGTGTGAAGTTGGATTGGGCACCTGAACTGGAGCAGGATTTTGATTGCTTTCTCTGGAGGAACGACTCCCACGACTTCTTCCAGCTCTCCTTAGATGACCTCTTCTACTCACCCGACCTCCATCAGAGGGAGCAATGGGAGCAGGAAGCCCAGCCGTAGAACTAGGTACTCCTCCTCTTCCGCGTCCCCTTCCTTGTGTCCGGCTTCGACCCCTGCGTGGTTCAGAAAATGGGGATATCAGTAAAGCCAACGCGTCATCTGATCTAACGTCGGCATGACCTTCTGCAGGTAAATTTTCGTTCAAGACGGGGGAAGAGGAGACAGTGCTTGGTTCTACTTTAGGTTGTCGCAATGATGATGAAGATGAAGAAGATGATGCCGATGACGATGATGCATTATCTTGGCGTCCTGATCTCCGTGTTGGATTATCTTCCTCGGAACGTTGGTGTCCTGATCCCCCTGCAACAACCTGTTCTTCCCTCGCGGAGTTTCTGTTGATCAAATGCATGGTTAAAATAAAGTCTTAAATAATATGTAGTTCCATGAAATAAATTTTAAGTAAATATTATGTCCAAAGGTTAGACACACCGAGCTGGAACTTTTATTTTCCCCATTGTTATTCAATGATATGATTTTATGATATTCATATATTCAATGATGATTCTACTTTGACTGATGAAAATGGGACGACACTTAGTTGTTTCAGTGTTCCCTTCAATTCTGATACTGAAAGAACTTGCATGGATTTTACAAGCCAAGTGACGGGGACTCCAAGGCATTTCTGTTTCTACTTTACTTAAGAAGGGCATTGCCCAGGAAAAAAAATTAATCAACTCTATGAATATCACAGCTTGTCTCACTGACGATAAGTGTTCATGGGAAAGTTTATCACAATAAGATGGTATCTACGCATAGGTATGTAAAAAAAAGACTAAAGAACCAATTTCCTATGCTGTTTTGTTTAAGGTATTAACTTAACTTGTGTTAACTTTATGCTGTCTCTTTTTCATAATAATGTAAAGTGCTCAGATATACATAATTCAAGTTATCGAGAGTTCGAGCGTCATCGCCACTTTCTTACGCATGAAAATCTACAGTTTGCATACCTATCCCATGTCCAGAATAGTAGGTAGGTAGGAATGACCAATTATAAGTATAAAAATGCATGAGGTGCCTTCAGCAATACGAAGTAAGTTAAGTTAAGCGACTACAAAACCTTATATATTTTTTCAACCTTTCTTCACTTATTTATTCATTCAAAACTCTTTCTCAATTCATCAAATTAAGAATGGAATTCATTTAAAAAGCAAAGAGTGAATTCAGTGTTAGAATATACCTGAATTGTTAATAATGTCATTTTAACGTAGTTGACAATTAATTAATTATTCTGTCAATTGATATTCCAATCTTCACAAGTTAGTTCGCATGGGGGACAACATGAATGAACTAATAGATAGAGATATATAATTTTTCTTTCAAATTCATTTTACATAATCATTCCATATATATGTGAATCATTCAACAAGTTGGGCTTCACTGAGGAGTAGAGATCTAGTCCGAGTCGGAAGTATCTTCTGAAGGTGGAGTCGGACGCTTCCCTGATGGTTCGATTCCTCCAGCATGAATGATTAAATTCTTGATGGTGCTCTTGTAAACGAGAATAGCTTTTGATTCCAGCAATCTCTTGATTTCGTCTGATTCCTTCTCACGCTCTGATTCAGACGAAGATGATGATGATGCGCTTGAGGATGATGAGATGTTCACCACCTTCACATCCGGAGGCGGAGGAGCAACAGGTATCTGAACAACTGCTTGACCAATTTCTATTTTCTTAACTTTAGAGGAAACTGTAGCCCGAACATTTTCATTTCCTCGTTTCCTTTGCTTCCGAGTGTCACTTTTACCAGTGACCTCAGTTTCTGAAGATTTCTTCTTGGTAACGGAAAGAAAAGATAATGATGGTCGTGCCCGCCCTTTTCCTCCACGTTTTGGGGTGGTGTTAATAGCCACAGGAGGAGGAATAATGTCATCTTTTTCCTCAATGTGCGGTGGGGATACGGATGATCCCCGTTTCTGCTTTGGCGTTTCCGGTATTAAGTCAATTACAACTGGTACTGGACCAACTGCTTGGGAAGGCCCGGCTACAGATTCGTCTGTTTTCGCAGCCCGGCCTTCTTTTGGAGGGGATCGTCGAGCTGCTCGTCTCGAGGTGGGTGCCTCTGTTGGGCACCGGAGCTTCTGCAAGTGCTAAAAAAAATGAAAAGAAGATTCGAATGAATTTACATGTTTGATCGACCAATAGTTTTGGAAATGCAATTATTCTCCAACTTTCAACTTGCTTACCTCAGCGAAATGCTCATTTTTCAACCAGCGGTCAAGATCATCGTCCGAGACCCACTCCCACTTTAATTCGTCTTCCGCTCCTTTCTGACTCTTGAGATCGTACATAAGTTCGTACTTCAAGATGTCCATGTCCAGCTCTGCGTTTGCAAGCTCTTGGTCTCTTTTCAGGAACCGGAAACGATTTTCAAAAGCGTCGTGAAGGAACTTGGTAATAGCGTCCTTCAACTCGGAGTTCAATCGGCGCCTCCGATCTTTCTTTTGGTCCTGACCTTCCTCCCCTCGATCCATTCCTTTCTCTTCTTCTCGAGAGTCACGAGAACCGTCGCCTCTTCCTGAGAACCTGGTGAACCTGAAAATAAAATAAATATATATGATAAGTTTCTAGAAAGCTTCAAGATTGTATAATATGTAAAAAGAAGAAAACGATGGAGACGAGTACTAACCGAAGTGAACCACCACCATCCATATTTGATATTTCGTAATTCTTCTCCAAAATTCTCAATTTCCACAAGGAGTAGAGAGTTTAGTTTTACTTAGATTTTCCAAAGCTCAAGAAGGAGGACCTAAGTTTCCTAAGACTTGATGGCTTATTGGAGTTTGAAGGATGATGCTAGCAGCCACGAAGCTAACCGAACAATGAAGATTTTCTTCTGACGAACTGCTATTTATACCTGGCAGTGGTCACAGTTTAGGTACCAGAAGTAAGTGGAGACTTCAAAAATGGTCAATGCTTTCCTTCTCTTCATTCAAATCCCAAAGGGCAAATGACAGACGGATACGATAATAATGGATAATAATTTACATGTAAGTTTGAATTAAAAACATGAATGCAATAATAGGAAATGTTAGTTAACTCTCTTTTGCATGAGAAATCACTAATTAATGGAAAATTTGCAAAGGTCAAGGGTCTAAACTAAAGTTGTACCTATTATTCGAAAGTAGACTTCATTGTCCATCAGGAGCCGGATGTATGATGTATGGACAAGTACCTACATAATTATTACTACATGGAAATTACGATGCTGCCTTTCCTTCCAATAACTTGTTTCAATCTTTACTTCCACTTTTCTCTACTCATCACTAGCAAAAAGGAACAAGCTATAGAGAACAAAGTAATTAGCATGCAATCAGCCATTGTTAGTTATTTCGGAAGACAGGGGTATTATCGCAAGACTATGATTACCTAATTGACCAAAACCAATTTTCTAGAAACACGAGTAAATAATATTCTAATTTTAAATTTTCATGGTACCATTTCTTGATAATGTGATGGTACCTTAACTTTTCTTGGCTACTTCATAGAAAACAGAAATTCGGATTTACTTCTTTCATTAGATTTTCTAAGTCCAAAATTACAAATTATGACATTTAATTCAAATTCATTGATTTAATACACGAATGCATAAATTATTCGTTTTGCTTAACTAAACTTGAATAAAATTTTGCAATCTTGAACTAATCTTTAATACATAACATTTAAATAAGTTATTATGCTAATTATTCGCCTGTCTGAGCATTCAAGCCAACTTAAGCATACATAGAAAAAAGAAGAGTAAATACGGATATTACTTGCATTTAACTAACCTGTAATCATTGCAGAAATTCAAATTCTACACAGCTTATGTCATGTCCCATCAAAACGACGCTGTCAACTTACAACAAAGAAAGTGTGAAAGTAGAAGGACACCAATATCATCTTTTAAACACAGCTAGGAAGCATTGCTAATTGAATGGTTAATTTTAATTTAGCATTTTTTGTGGTTGAGTGTTGTGCACAATCTTCCAAAGTAAAATAGATGATAACTTAATTGGGATTGAATATTAAGTAATTTCGATGTTGTATATGAACGGCCCCATCTTGGGTGATTGCGTGTGAGGAAGAACTTTTTGCAGATCTCCGACTCAGCTGCTCTGCTCTCTTCACTTTCAGTTTATACGACGACGAGCTAGCCGGTTGTTGTTGTTGAGCTGCATCTCGTCAGACTTTTCAACTGCTAATTAGTTCATCAATTAAAATTTAATTGAGGGATTTAATTGTTGGATTGAAGGAGATACAAAGAACAGTAGTTAAATTACGACATTAAAATTTGAGTAGGCGCAATAACCTGCTGAAGACATTAATTTGACGGACTTTATCTGTCAACATTGAACATTAAGTTGTGGTAAGTTATAATCAAATGATGGATTGAATTATTGAGTATTTTGATTTACATAATTAGCGAACAGTGTTATTTAACATTTGTTGTTTTTAAACCTCAATTAAATATTTTTTGTTTCCAAATTTAGGTTGTTGGTTGGAACTTAAGAAATTGCTTCAGTCAAGTGTCAAGTTGCGGTGGAACACATTAATTTGACGGACTTTGTCTGTACAAATTGAACATTAAGTTGTGGTAAGTTATAATCAAATGATGAATTTAATTATTTAGTGTTTATATGTATGTGATTTAACATTTGTTGTTAATTCAATATTTTTTTCTTTGCATATTTAGGTTGTTGGTTGATGGTTGAAGAAATTGCATCAGTCAAGTTGCTGTGTCTTAACTTAATTGATATCGTTACTGTCGAGTGTGGTGGTAAAGTATGGAGGAGGAAAAATGGAAAGAAAATCAGGAGCCTGGAGGAGAAGCAATGCCAGGATCGATAGGGTTAGCCGAAATCGACATGCCACCGCCTGTGGCAGAAGAAAATTCATTGGATCAAGGTCAAGGTGCTGCTGGCGTCAACAGTACATTAGAAGCTGGACCTTCTAAAAACGATGATGGCGGAGATGGAGTTGGTGGTGTTGCAGATGTTGCTGGTTGTGATGCAAGTGCTTCTGGTTGTGATGCAAGTGCTGCTGCTTGTGATGCAGGTGGTTCTTCAAACGAAACAAATAAACCCGGACCATCTCGTTTTGCTTGTGCTCCTTGGGTTTCAAAATTGGAAAACAAATTTGTTTATCTTCAAATGCGAAGAAAGCGGGCTAGAAGGATGTCTGAAGGATGTCACCGTGTACCTGTTGTTCCTCAATGTTACCCTACGGGTTATCTTGATCTTCGTACTCGCAGGGTTCCCAGGTATGTTCAGATTGTGAGGAGCTCTATGCATCCGCCGGAGATTTCTGTGATGAGCCTTAGCGCCTATACTGCTACAGCGTACACTTCAGTGATTAAGCCTCCTGATAAGGAAGAAGTTCAGAAGGAGATTAGGCGAAAAAAGCTTGAAAAGCGAGTCAAATTGGAGCGCACCAAGGGGGATCTTTTTGAAGGAGCTAATGATCCTATTGCGTTATTTCCGGAAGAGGTGAGCAAATTAAAAATAAATATCAGTCATCAGTACCAATAATATAGTAGTAGTGTGCAGTTATTACATGTATATCGTATCTTACAATTTCAGCTATGGGGTTTGATCGTAGTCCAACTCACCAGCCTCGATAAGCTCAACGTCTGTCGTACAAACTCTCAGCTTGACGTCATGTTTGGCCAACACAAATCTCAATGGCTGCTCGACCAAGTGCTCCCATTTCTGATGCCATATTTCTCCAGAAAGAGGGACATTCTGAATCTCCGCATGGTCTGCAAAGATTGGCGTGATGTGGTAACCAAGCTTCTTGAATCTGAGCATCCTCATCGCCGCCCATTCAACAAGAATCATCTGATGGAGAAACTCAACTCTACTAGACCCTCTGTCTACTCATCTCTGCGTCGCGTTCACCTCGAACACATTCCAATCACTCCAGCAACGTCCAGAAGATTCGAAACATGTATTCAACCAGTTGGAAGAGCAGTTGCCTTCCATGTGAACGGGTCCTGGAATGATGAAACTGTTGAGGATTTCTGGACTCGAGCTAAGGAATTCTTAAGCTCTCGTCATGGAGCCGAGATCTGGCACTTCAAGTTCGTTCAGTACAATCTGCATCTCACCACTATCCGCTTCTATCGCATACTTCAAGAATGTCTCACTCATCTTGGGAATCTCCGCACTTTGGAAATCCGTTGTCACCTGGACCGGGACCAGTTGTCTTTGGATCGCACTCTCGTCCAAATCATCGAAGAATATCCACTCCCTCCGCTTCCAAACCTGCATTCAGTGGAGATTGAGGGTGTTCCACGAGTGTTCAAGGAGCATGTCGTGACTCGGTACTCCTCTCAGCTGGAGAAGCTCTCAATGAACATGGATATTCACTCTGAAAACGAAAAGTTTCCTGTCAACGTAAATGAGCTCATCTTGAAGCGCGTCGGACACGGGGATATTCCCCATAAGATTGATAACATGACTGAATACAGTGTTCCATCTAACTGTACCAAGCTAACTCTGGACATGAGTCTCTCCTCCAGAGTTCATGGGAGGGAGCTCGTGGAAACTCTGAAAAAGTTCCCGAACTTGGTCCACGTTCGGATTGTGCTCCACTCTAGAACGAGCTACTTTTCTATTGGAAGTTATTGCGCCTGGGGACAGTATCAACATTCCTCCATTGAGTATTTCGAGATTGAAGGGGATGGAAGGGACTTGTTCAACTTCTCTTCTCTTCTTCATGCGTTTCCAGCATTAGAGTATCTGCACATCAGAGATACTTACTATGCTGGGGATAATGTGGATCGGCCAGGGGAAAGGTGCTGTGGAAAGGAGGAAAGTGGAGTGGAAATTGAAGAGTGGTTGTATCGGGGAAAGATGCACATGTCTCCGATTTGGGATACTCTTCCGGAGTTGAGAGTATTCACTTTTGAGAGTGTCAATGGTACTATGAAGGTGGCTTGTGATCGAGAAACTGTTGACCGTTGGAAGGATCGTCAGAGGAAACAAAAAGAGGAGGAGGAGAAGAAGCTGAAAGAGAGTGAAGAGAAGGAGGGGGATAAGGAGGAGGAGAAGAATGAGAAGTTGGAAGTAGATGAAGAGAACGGGGATAAGGGGGAGGTTGGGAAGTTGGAAGTAGATGAAGGGAAGGGGCTTAAGGGGGAGGATGAGAACTTCAAACTGGATGAAGATGAAGAGAAGGGGAATCAGGAGGAGAATGGAGAAAAGACTGCCGGGGAGAACGAAGCTAATCGAATGGATTTGATGCAAATGGGGAGTAATTAAGATTAAGGTACAGAGGATTGTAACTCTAACGTGAATCTTATAGTTAACTATTTGCAACTAATCTAGTGAATATATTATCCAAATACAAATCAAAAATTTAAATTTGTACTTTGTACTTCCGCAAAATTGGAAATAAATACATATTTATTTTTAATGGTAATTGATTTGTTGAACCATTTATTATTTATTTCATAAATTCAATTCAATCGGTTAGTATAATTTAGTCTCAATACTTTCCACTTCCAACTTTATATTAACTTCGTTTGCGTATAGTCGCATAATTAATAGATTTAGTAAAGCATGTAGTGATCAACAATATTGCCAACTTTTAATTGTTACAATTGAGCAGATGAGTCTTTTGACTTGATAGCGATAACAGTAGTGGCTTAGGCGAATTAATTTCTTTACAGTGCAATACTTTTACGCGTAATAGCCATTTAAAATTACCATTTTTAGTATTTACCTCATGACTATTATTAGTTGCTATTGCTACTTATTGATGCACACACGTCAGTTACTCAAATACAACGATATTAAGGTAGAAATTAGAAGATGGCTAATTCATAAATCAATCAATCACTCGATTTTTCTTTCTCTAAAAAGCAGGTATGAAAATTCTCCAGCATGAATTTATTAGCACCTGTCAGCACGTTTCATGTCATGCGAAAAAAGATGAACGACTCACCAGGCTAATTGATATTCCTTTTCATCCCATTCATGCCATGTCATTTCATTCATAGAAAATAATACTTCTCCTTACAATTTAAAATCGAGCAAGTTTATGCAAGAAAAATATTTCACTCACGTCAGAAGAGCAGAGGTTTCTTGGCAGAAATAATTTATTTTCTGAGTATACACGCTTACCAATTTTCAACGAAACACAATATTTCTTTACAAGGATGGATTATTATTATGTAGGGATTCCTTCATTTTTTAGCAGACTTCATCAAACAAAATCTCGAAAACCTCGAATCGTGGAGTATTTTATATGGCTGATTTTACTCGTTATAAATATATTTTAGTTGCAACATGTAAAAGATCAACTCTATAATTCCATTTGCCGGATTTACCACAGAGAGAAGTCTACCCCTTGTGTGAGTGCACGCATCAGTCTGGTAATTATTTTTAAGGAGACAGGTGTGCTTCTGTGGCGGTGGTGGTGATCGTGGAAGCTTGGTTTTTGGTGTTTTGCCATGGCTTCGCAGTTTTCTTTTTTCTTTTTTGCTTTTTTTATTTTAATACGAGACTTGAATGACTTTCACTTGTTTAGTCGTTTTCTCCAAGTCAAAGGAGATAGACGTGTGTTGTTTGAGTGTGTGCGAAAGTTGTGTTCTGCGTGTGTTATTTTTTTATCATAATATTTTCCCCAAGCTGGCTCTCTCATTTTTCCATGGCTGATCGCATTAAGAAAAACCGTTATAAACGTCTGGGGTAGGTTAATACTTTGCCTGTAGTGGAGTCAAGTCTTCTGGAGAGCGTGTGAGAGAAAACAAGCTCACGGGGCATTGCGAGACTGTATGAAAAGCAGATACACACTGAAGAAATGAGCACTTCAAGTTTTCTTCCGGTTTGGCCCTAGGAAAAGAGTAGTTGAATTTATACCGTATTTAGCTGATTTATAGGTTGATCCAAATACAAAAAAAATAACCAAGGATCTGTGTCCAGAGGCACCCAAGCTGCCATTAAAGTAGGTACGAAAAGTCTGCAAAGATATTTTTCATCTTTTGTTCGTTCAATCTAGAAAAGTGGTGTGTTGTGGAATGAAAGAAGATTTCTGAAAAGCTGTAAAAAATGTAGCCTCTTGAACGGGCTAGAACCTCGATTTTTTACGGCAACAATCTATGCACACACTTGCTTTTTTATAAGCTATACTTGAAATAATATTTATTTATTTTCCTTTCTGGAATTGGATTCTTGACAAGAAACATAGATAATATGCTAGGATAAAAAACAGGAAAGCAAACCAGATGCGTGTGTATGTCTATTGCTGATCCAAGATAACAAACTGAAAAACCACAAAGCAAAAAATATATAAAATAAATAAACGACTCCATTTGATCCCAATAAAAAATAACCATCCATAGAAGAAGAAGAAAAACCGCGTAAGATCGCCTCAGAGTCCACTTTCTCCAATTGAATCACAATCCATATTCATTCTCCGCATGCATAAACATTTAGGAAAGAGCACTTATCCGTTAGTCCATTTTTTGGGAGGATATAAAAATGCCGGTTTTCGGATGAGAAAGTAGGGAAAGTGAAAGTAGAGATGGTGACATCAAGTCTGCAACTTGAGACAGGAGAGTTTTAATAGAACAGTGTGAGAAACCCGAACAGCTAACAATTGTGTAACTGAGACAGTTAAAAAATCCTTCATTTTTATGTACTTTCTGGGATGAAGGGAAACAAGGTGAAAGTTGTGTAATTTGGGGTTTTCTAGTAAGCGTCTATCTAAACAAACATAAATAAACTTTTTACTTTACTGCAACGTCAATGAAATAAGTGGGGGAAGCCAGTTTCTTCAAGAATACATCACGTCACTGACACCTCACAAGAGCAAGAGGAGAAAGAAGAGGAAAAAAGGGAAGCAGGTGAGCCGCTGGATAAATTTTGTATGCACATGTTATTATGTAAGGGTAAAATAATGAGATTAGATTTTGTTTCTCTTTGCATTTGAAATGTTGCTTTCACCATAAACTACACTTTTTTTAGGATCAGGGTTGCAAAACACACAATTTATGGGTGGTTTTTAAACATATATTTATTTGAGAATTTGCAAATTTTTTGCAACTCTACCATTCCCCTTTTTGCCGTCTTTTTTTGCATTCTCCCAAGAGGTAAAGATAGAGTAGAGTGCTGCATCTTAAAAGAAGTGAAAGTGCAGTCAATGTGCATTCTTCATTCTGTCTTTTCCTCTAAAAAGAAGTCTTTTTCATGGAGAGAAATGAGAACGAGAGGAGAAAGCAAACACAAATCTTTCAAGAAAGAACGATCGGTTAGGAATAGGCCTTGGTGACTGAATAATTATTTGCTTGTGTTTCTGTATTTCTTAATAAAACGTAAATACTTGTTGGTCTTTCCGAGTCTTTTGTCTTCCCCACAATTAGATTAGTGTTTTGTTGATGAGGCCGTTTTATACAAAATATGGACAATAGCATGGTTGCTATAGTCAATGAGAGAAACGTGGTGGAAAATTGTCTCTCTGTCTTTTGTGGAATGACATTGCATGCCATTGCAGCAAAAAAATGTCCATGATAAAGTAACTGCAAGACTATTAACTAGCAGGGTTGCAAAAAAAAGCGGGAAAAAAGTTAATTGGATAATGCGCAAACTTCTGAAAGTATTACTTCTGAACGCTTATATTGCAATATTTACCCAGATATGCTTAACAGCTTTTCAACCTGAGCAGAAAAACACAGAAGATTAGATACATAAGTAAGTACATTGCTCACATAAAAATTGTAATTTACAAATCAGCTTTCGGAGGTATTGCTTGGAAGCCTGTCCCTTTTCACCGGATAAAGTTAATTTTCCGCATAAATTTGAACTGGACTGTTCTTTGTTCTTGACATTGGGCTTTCTGTGACCCTGTTGTAGAGAAAGTTGGTGAAAGTTAATATGGAGAAAGTGGAGAGGTATTAGGATACGGAGTAGTGGGAGTTGAGAATATGAAGTCATCTTCTATTCTTCTTCCTTCTCCTTCGCTCAGTTCTCCCTCTCTCTTTCATGCCATTTTCTCTTGTTCTTCTTGTCTTTGTGTGTCCCCGACTTTCCCTCTGCAGCAGTAATTTTCATTTTCCAGGAATCCTTTTCCCCCTTCTCATGAGCTTGCACAGTGGAGGAGTCAAGTAATTTGTTGTTTGGATGTGTGTGGTGTGTAGAGATGCGAAAGCACACAAGTAAAAAAAAACTTGTCCATTATGTGTGCCTCTAACCGCAACAGCAGCATTAATTTTTCATTAGGTATTACCTGTTTTGGTCGCCATGAAAACTTCAGTTTTATTCGGGTCGCTGTGAACATTTTGAATTTTCTCATTTAATCACTGTACTGGCTGTATATCAATTTATTACGGCGGTTGCTTTCACCTCACCTGCTCACTGCCGCATGACAAGTCTTTTTCTTCTCTTCTGAACAAAAATACTAATAGTTTGCTTGTTTGATGAGAAAGTTCTGCGAACAATGCCTTAAAAATCTGGAATCATTCATAGTCTCCAATGCAAAAACTAACTATTAAAAATACTGGTAAAATATCCATGACTTCAGTTACTGGAGGTGCCTATTTGATATGCTCCATTTTTTCAGAGGACAAGTCATTCATCGCAGTCAGTCATTTTTGTCGCGGTGTTTACCAAAGTATGTCATTCATGTGTAAAAGCCACCTGAGACTTTTATGATCATTAACCTTTACCTCGCCACAGCATCAAAGAAAAATTCTATCAAATATATAATAACACAAGCTGAAAAACAAAAGACTAAAGATCTGGTATAATTTTTGTAAAAATAATTCAATCTCGTTGACAGATTCACTTGTGTTCAGTCCGACTTTTAGGTTATATCTCCAATAAAAAGTTCAACGCAATGCGAAAGGTTGGCTTATACTAAAAACACTACATGATTACTTTTCAGAGGCACTGTTCAAAGAAGTCTGGTAATTGGGTTTTGTAGGGAAATAAACAGAAAAACAAAGATGAGTTGTCACGCGCACTCAGAGAGAAAGTAAATTAAGCTATCTCACAGTTTTTTTCGTGAGCATGCAAAAGTAATTTATCAAGGCGGCTTTAATTTATGCTCGCTTTTAAGTAAGCCAGCAATTAAATCACATTTTAAAACATAATTTATTCTTGAGTTTTAATAAAGCAATTTATCTACATGAAAATCTTCTCTGGCATGTTGCGTCTTCTCATATTGCCCCAGGAACAGAGCCATCGCTTAGAGTATAATGATATCATAGCCTTTACATTGTGTATGTGCATATATGTAATATAATATTAATTGTAATAGTAGTCAGGGAAACAACAGCCGCATATAATGGTCACATGGCGTTTGCTTTTCTATGGAAAC